>VDFB02178980.1:62556-100056 GCA_007258455.2 Sequoia sempervirens
CATACATATAGGCATACATACAAGCATGAATACATACATACATACATGACACACTAGCATACATATACATACAAACATATGAACAAACATTCAATAAAGTGACATTTAACTAAAGGAAGACATAACATGAGCACATTATGTGTTGCTAGACGTGTTCCCCAGAGAAGCAAAAAATGTCAAAACTAACACATAACGCGAGTGCATTATAATGCACTTGCGTTATATTTTTCTTTGGGAATCCCCAAGCCTTAGATTTGGTATTTTCCTTGGAATACCAACCCAAAGACTTGGAGGGCATTCCCAATGACCTGAGATGTCTTTTTTGCAAATTCTACAAATTTTCACATAATCCGGTTCATGCTCACTATCAAGATTGCATTTGGTTCAGTATCGACAAAATCGAATACATGGGTAATGTTAAGTTCTCTCTTGGATTTCTAAAAAATGTAATTTTTTTTCACTTTCTGACAATGTTAGGCCTTTTATCCACAATTTCTTTTGTTTGTATGTCTATTTTTTGTCAAAAATCCGTGTTTGGTGTTTTTTCATTATAAATTAACTATTCATCAAAATTTCAAATAAATTACATTTTTAGAAACTAGACTCCATTCTACAAACTTTAAAAAATAAAAATTAAAAAAAATCTATTACTTTTCAAAATTTGTAGGGGGAGCACAACCAAAATTTTTCTTTTTAGGAAGTTCCCACTTAGAAAATTAGTCAAAAATCAAATATTCATTAAGAAATTATCAGAAAAATCATGCATCAACTAGATGCTGTTAGCTAACTTCTGACTATAGCGATTTTAAAAATACTACAAAAAATTTCACCATGCTATGGTCATACAAGAGTTGCTATGTTATGTTTTTCTGACAAAAACAATAGAAATTTTTGTACATACCTCTTTTGAACCCCTTAATCTTAACCATTTTCAAAATAAATTAGTAGTTTAGAAAGTAGACTCAGAGCACTTTGATCCTTGTTTTTTTTCCATCTCAAAATTTTGAGTGTAGCTATCCTCAATTTCACCTCCAAGGTCAGTATTTCCTGATTTAAGAAAAAAAGTGGCCACTTAAGCCCCCTTTTTGGGAACCATCTTGGTGCACTTACCCAGTTTTGAAGCACTCCTTATTCTAGAATTTCAAGTGTTGCTTTATCAATCTTATCTTTCTTGTCAGGATAAATATTTTTGAACCCTCCAGAGTGGGTTCCTTCCACCATTGACTTATGAGATCCATGAAGTTAGGATCTTTGGACAACATATTCTCAAATTTGACTTATGGAGAAAGGAAAGGCACCTAAATTGTCTTTGAAAAGGAATCTATCTATTTTTTTTGCTATGAAACAAAACCCCTATTTCCTATTTGACCAATTATATTTCCCATTGGAAATTAGGACATGTCAAACAATTGATTCCTTTCCATGAACTACTCGAAGTCTATTTGCGATTGAAGTTTTCTCCCCACACCTCCATGCTTATCTTCTATGTGTAATATGGCATTAAAATCACCTCCAAATATGCAAACATCAAAGGTCGCATTGCTCCACATGATCCAAATATTTCTATACCTCCTCCTTTTGCATACATGTGTTTGGTCATACACATTTATTATTAGAAAACACAAGTTTGAGGAGAAACCTTTTACCTTACAGGACATCCATCTTTTTCTTGAGACTACCTTTTCTATTGTCACCCTTTGAGGTCTTCAAAGGGTAATGAGGCCTCTAGCCTACCCCTCTAAGCATAATGATAGAATCTTCCAAAATCTCAAAATTTTCCCCAAACTATCCACCTCACCTTGATTTAGTTTTGTTTCCTAGAGAAGACAAATTTCTGCCCAAGACATCTCCAATTGATGCTTAATCAATAACCTTTTTTTAGGAGCATTTAAGCCCCTAATATTCTAGGTAAGGATTTCCATTTTCCTTTAGGAAGGGTCTCCTCCCAACATCACTAAAATATTATTTTGGTGATTGGCCTCACCATAGATTTTGAGCTTCTCTGAGTTGGGAATCCTACCCCTCGTTTTGCTTTCTCCACAATCTAGGGAAAGCATGGATATATATTTTTGATAAATACCAAGCCTTTCCTAGCCTACCATGTGTGACTGCTACTCCACACTAGTCCCCACCAAACCTTCACCTTCTATTTTTGGATTCATCTCCCAAACTTGTTCTATGATTGGATCTTCCTTGATCTCACTTAAAGAGGTTTCCTTTGCTTCCTCAACAAGCTCAATAAACTCCTTACCAACCTCCAATATAGAATTGAGGTTTTCCATTCTCATGTTATGTCCAATTAGATAGATAAATTCTATCAGTTTAGCATCCAATGCTTTATTTACCTTTGTTGCATCTTTGTTCTACTCCTTTAGAAACAAGGCATCAATAGAGTTGTGGTGGTGTGTTTGAGACTCAAGACTTAAAGGTTCCTTTAGATCTACCTTTGAATCAGGATCCATAACCAGATTAGGATTCATATTGCAATTTTCCTTTACCTCCCAACAAATGCTAGGATTTGTTGATCGCCAACCAATGGTGTCCAAAAGCACATTCTTTGGATGTGGATCATAGGCCAGTGGTTGACACAAAGTGCCTAAAGTCTGTAATGATCTCAATTTCCCTCCAATGAGGAATGAATGACTTACTTTCCACACAAACTCACACATATGTATTGATGCCATCTTGATTGATTCTTTCCTACATGTAGAAAAAATTACCTAAATGATTGTTGATAGTTTCCAGTGGTTTCAGATGCCAAAATTCCAAAGGGAGATTTGGTAACTTGTACTAATCCTGGATCCATTCCATTTGATGATGAAGGGGATTGAACCCAATTTCCCATTTATAGATGTAAAAGCAACTATCATTTATAAGACAAATCCCATCTAAAATCTCCTCTTTGAGAGCAAATGATGAACATATGACCACAAATAAATCATTTGCTAAAACTTTGAATTTCAAATCTCTGCCCCAATGCCCTTTCCACCACCAAATTAGACTATCCCAATTTAGGTTTTTCCCATACCATTGGACCACCAATCCTTGTTGTTCCAAGATTGTTATTGAAGGCCTCAATGAATTCGGGCTCAACACCATTATTTTTTTATTCCCTAGCTAGATCACCCTACTAGATATCCAAAAATGCCTTGGTGATAGTTTGGGAGAATCCATATTCTTCCCATTATATGTGCCAGAAGGGAGATCTTTAGCATGAACATCCTCTGTCCTACCACCTTTGTGGTACCCAACCCATATTTTCCTGTTTGATTACACCTTGAGGCATTTCTAATGCTTCCCATTCCTACCACCGATGTTGTGATTCTTGCTTTTGTTCTAGTTTGAATTTTGGTAGAAACTTTCTTTTCATGAACTCTCTTAAAGTTGATCCAACGACACCACCTACTCTACTTCCTTCACCCAATTTTTAGGATCTCTTATGGTTTTCTTGCAATTATCCTTGTCACACCTTTTGTTTTCACCATCCACCTTTTTGCACCCTGCTTTCCCTTATACAATTTAACAGCCTTCACTGCTCCCTGCCATTTTTTTGTTACTTTATTATTAAATAATTGATTTTAATGTATTAATTTTGTGAGAGAAAAAAGAGGAACAAAATAAATAAGTTTTATTTATTTACTTTTCGGAACTAGTATTATGGGTTTAAACAAATAAATATTGAATTCATTTATTGAAGGTTGAAAATTAAAAGATTGATTGATTATTTAATTAAATAATCTTTCATTTAATTGATGTTGGTAGAAAAACTAAGACAATTAATAAAATAAATATTAATTAATTTAGAAGTGATGATCTGACAACAAAATTTTGAGAGACAATTTTAGTTGTCTACAACCTCAATAAACAAATTAAAGTTCATTAATTATGGATTGCTTGATTTAGAGGATTATTTAGGTAGCACTATGAAGAGGAAAGCCATTCAATTGATTTTTATAACATCAAAAAATCTTGATTCTCTTTCAAAACTTGAGTATTCCCATAGGAGTAGGTTCGCTTGAGGCAAAACCCCTTAGACTCCTTTAAATCAACATATCATTAGGATGGAAACCCTCTAAGATCTTCAATCTTATATGACTAAAAAAAGGTTATTTTATGAACTTATGTAATATTTTGGTCAATATTAATGCAAATATTATAGGAAAAAAATGAATATATATTTAATCAAGCCCTTACTAAACACTAAATATAAGGAAAATATTTTAGCTATTTTTATTTTATTTTGGGGTTTAAATATTTAAAACTAGAACCTTATAAAACCCTAAAGTATTTTAATATTTACTCAAAAACATTATTGACTTAGTATTATACTTTAGACTTTAGTACTTAACTTTAATTTAGCAAACCTTTATTGGTTCTACTAAAGGCTAGTAGACCCAAAATTTCCTTTATATTAACCTAAATAATAGTAAACCCTAGTATTACTAGTTGGGTTCACAAATAGAAGATAAACTATAGATTTAAATCAATTTCCCCAATCTACGAAACCCAAATTATAAACATAATTCTATGCTTTAATAAGGATTATTTAGACTTGCAAATTAGGTTAACCACTATAAACTAAACTACATAGAATCTATTACATTAACAAACTCTATAATACATTACAATGAAGCCAACAAAGATAAATGAACTTGAGCTTTTCCCTTTTATTACTAAATTTTGAATTACAAGATAGTATGTTGTACTAATAGATAATATAATAAAATTAAAATATTGTGCTTAGCTTTAGTAACAATTGCAAAGACCATCTAAACTCAATAGGATAAGGATCCAAAACTAGATTACCAGTATTTCTCAATTAAATCAAACTTTAAATCTTCCTTACAAGGTTTTTCTATAACAACAACAAAAAATGACCAATACAATGATTAAAAATGACAACGTGGGTAACTGCAGAAAGATGGGGGCTAAAAAGGGGTCTTAAGTGGCCAATTTTTATTTTTGTTTTTCTTCTAAAATTAAGAAATACTAACCTTGGATGAGAAATTGAGGATTCTTACACTCAAAATTTTAAGTTGCAACAAAAACAATGTTAATAGTGCTCTGAGTCTACTTTCTAAACTACTAATTCTTTTTGAAAATGGTAGATATTAAGGAGTTAAAAAATGGGAGCCACAAAAACTAGTGCTGCTTTTGTAAAAAAAATAACATAGCGCCTTTTGCTCCTTTAAAAGGTTAACCTCTTTTTGATATTTTAAAAATTTATTTAGTGAGAAATTAGCTAACAACATGTAGTTTATGCCTAATTTTTCTGATAATTTTTGAGTGAATATTTAATTTTTTACTAATTTTCAAAGTGGACACATCTTGAAAATTAGAATTTTGGTTGTGCTACCCCTATAATTTTTGAAAACTAATCAAAAATATATTTTTTTGAATATGTGTAGAATGGAGTCTAGTTTATAAAAGTGTAATTTATTTAAAATTTCAATGAGCAATTAAAAGATAAAGTAAAAATTACCAAACACTAGTTTTTGACAAAAAATGGACACACAAACAAAAAAAAGTAAAGATGGAAGCCTTAACATTGTCAAAATGTGGAAAAAATTACATCATTAAATAGCTAAGAGAGAGCCTATCATAACCCACATGTTTGATTTACTTGACCTTGAAACGCATGCAAACCCGATGATTAGCACCAATGAGATTATGTGAAATCTTGTAGAATATGCAAAAACTTGCCTTTGGATGTTGGGAATGCACTCCAAGCCTTTGGGTTGGAAACCAAAAGCGAATCCCAAGCCCAAGGCTTGGGGATTTCCAAAGAAAGATATAATGTGAGCATGTTATAACATGCTCATGTTATGTTTTGTTTTGTATTTTTCTCCTTTTTGTAAAATGTTGTCATGTATGTTTCTTAAGATTGACATAATGTGAGCACATTATAACACACTCACGTCATGTATCACTCAGAATTGTTTTTGTCCAAGTTTGTTAAGTATGTTGGATGTATGTATGCTTGTATATATATTTGTATGTGTATGTATGTATTTATGTATGTATATATTCCAATATGTATGTATGTATACTTGTATGTATGTATGTATGTATGTATGCATGTATGTATGTATGTATGTATGTATGTATGTATGCATGTATGTATGCATATATGCATTCTTGTATGTATGCATATATGCCTATACTTATGTATGTATGTATGCTTATATCTATGTATGTGAAACATTGATTTTTGGAATCCTATTGGACACTTACCCTTCTAGGATCTTTCACCTAATAGGGAAGGAATAGGTTTAAAAATGCTAAATGTTTCATTCAAGTATTGTTGTGTGATGTGAATGGAATAAGATGTAATATGCCTAGATGTAGTGTTTGAGTACAATAAATTAAATAAAATTGATTAAATATTGAATAGAAACTAACAAAAAACAACTTGTTTGAAAACACATTGTGTAATGCAACATCACCTACAAATGAATGGAGAAATGTAACATAAATGAATCAGATTGAAAGAGTACACTTGGAATGTTGAATAAGACTAGAAATTGATTCTAAAATGTCATTGATGATGTTTTTCAAGCCTGGAGGGACTTATTCACCACCCTGGGTGAATCAGTCCCAGTTCTGGTAAACTGAGCCAGGAATATGTTTCTATCAGAAGGGTATCAAAAAATGTAGAAAACATAAAACTTCCCTGGAAGTGGGACTCATTTTCCACCCATGGCAAATGAGTCCACTTTTGAATTTTTGAATATTCAAGAGTGGTTTTTGGAGCTCTAGATCTGTATTTTAGCTTCCTACAAGTGTCCAGTTCTAAAATTCTAATCTACAGGCCTGAAAATGAGATTTTGTTGATTCTTTGACTTGTTGAATGAAGAGAGGGCTTTAAAAACCTTGCAACTTGATCTTTAATTATTTTTAAACTTCCAAGGGACATAAATCTAAAAACACACAAGAAGAGAAGAGATGTTGATTGTTAAGGCATGGGGGTTTGCCTTGGTCAAACCCCGTTTAGGTACTTAAACCAAAATGATGAAAGAATAGAATAAAACATGCAACAATGGAATATGTTAGCTTTCCATGATGATAGATCTTGAAATTCTACAACAAAACATGTAGAATCTGCCCTTGAATGTCTTAGGAAGCTAAATTAATGACTGTCAATGTCTAACCCTAACTTGCTTGAATTGAAATAGAATAATGGTGAATGAATAATGAAGAATGAATTGTAGAGGATGGGAGATGTAAAATGAGGAGAAAAACACCTATTTATACAACCCTGTTCCTTAGTTACCCACTCATACCTCATCATAGGCTGACATCAAGTGTATTTGAATAAAAACTTGAAAAGAAATTTAAAATATTTTGAATTTGGGGCCAAGGGGGACTCATTCACCACCCATGGCAAATGGGTCCCACCTAGGACCTAAAAATATATGTCAGGAAATATGTTGTATTTAATGTTTTTTTTCAGGATAATATTCAAACATACACTTACTTAAGTAATATGAGGGCATAAAGGGTCCAAATAAAGCATAAGAAAGGAATAAATAGTGAAGATATGCCTAGAAAAGTGTGAAATCTTGTTACAAGACTTTACAACACTTCAAAATAGGACTTGTTGAGTGATGAAAAGGTGATTTTTAGGTGAATTGCAATAAATAGATTCTAGAAGAATGTAGAAATGTTTTACAACACTTCACAAGACCTTCACAAGACGTCACTAAATGCATTTTATTTAGTTTGTAAAGGTCCAAGACCTAGTGTGGATACATAAAATGCCTCACAACACTTGAATCAAGGCCTCATTAAGTCTAATTAATCTTATGTCAAGCAAAGGGTCCTTTTTTCTATGACACATTTAGCCCCTACTTTGGTGAGAGGATGAACTTGCTTCAAAATCACACTAAAGTAGACATTCAATAGAGATCCACATGTAGGTCAAGCCCGCAAGATACAAAATCATGCAATGGAAAGATCGAGAAAGAAAGATGGGGTGGATAGGATGTACTCATTATGGGGCCACAAAAATTTTGGTCATCTGTGGGGTGAAAAGGCCCAAATGTACTCACTCTAGGGCCACATAACTTCTGCTTGTTTGCTGGGTGAGAAAGCCCAAAAGGTGATAAATATATGCTAGTTGGTATGCACTCACAAACACAAAGGTGGCTATGGAAAAAAGTCATGCCGCTAGGTGGGCTTCCCGCTCAACCATGTTAAATTTATACCACTTGATAAGTTTAACAAGGTGCCAAAAAGAAAATGGTTTTGACACTTATAGAAATTGTTAATGCAAAATAATGTAAAGATTTTTTCAAAGGGATTTAGCTTTGTTCATGCAATTTCTCATCTTAGGGAACATCATGCCCAATGTCTCCAAGAGGGGATAAGTGATCTCATCCTAGGGAGCATCATACCTAATGCTTCCAAGAGAGGGAATCACATGAAAAATTAAATAAAACAATGAAATGTGAGTGGTGATGTATGACCCCACTTTAAAGTAGTTGTGAGCATTCGTACTACAAGCAATTGCTTTAAAGTAGAAGAGAAAAGAAGACATGAGAGCTTATTCAGAAATCCCTATGCCAAGTCATATGTTTCTGATAAGCTACGTCATAGAGAGAGAAGTATGTCATATGCTAGTGAACTTAAGGCATGCCATCCACATCTCAAGCTTACTCTTATGTATTCATGAAAGGTTAATGACTATCCAAAGGAGGAAACAACAAGTGACATACAAGGACAAGGCTACTAAACCCTTTTCACCCCAGTTAGTGCAAGACAAAGGGGATTTGAAAGGATTGATGCATGCTAGAGTAAAAATCAGTATAAATTAGAGGAATGAGATGTCCCCACATAGGGAAGCATACCAAACTCCTGAAAATGTTGTATTTTATGACTTAAAGCATTACATTCATTAGTGGAGTGACCATGAACTCTATGATATGCACAAAATGAAGTCTTGGAATTACATTTCTTTTGCATTCTAGGATGGTAGGGTGATCAAGTTATCTTGGAGAAGTATTGAAAAGATACCCTCTTAATCAAGGAGAGAAGGTTGTGTTATGGTGGGTGTGAAAGATTCATATTGCATATTAATGGATGCCATACTTACACAAGACTCTCTAGATTGTGATATTTTTTTCCCTTCATTGTTGGAGGTTTCAAAATCTAACGAAGTCAAATCATGAGCATTGTGCGAGATGATAGTTTGAATGTTTTGGGAAGGATGAGGTTCAAATCCATTAGGTAGGAGGGATGATTGAGGAGTGTGTTGTGTGAGACTAAATGATGGTGGGTAAAGGATGAGAGGATTAGAAATATTTTTTATGGGATATGTATGTGGTCCAATGATCAAAGGGGATTGAATGGACAATTGTGCATTCATATCCTCACTAGTCATGTTTGGATTTATCTCTAATTAAGGACAATCAAGAACCACTTGTTTATTGTAGTTCAATGCCATGATATTCTCCCTAGGAAGAGAGTCTTTAGGAGAACAACAAGCCACATATGCTTGACAAGTAGGGCTTGGTTCTTTTACAATAACTTCATTTCCAATAGGGGAATGATACAAGAATGTGATTATGAGTAGGGGAATAATGATTAGGAGAGGATGTTAGTTGAATGTACATTGTAATGAAGATCTCATTCTCTTGTTCCATATTAGCTACCCGAAAAAGGAGAGCTTGTAATATGCTCATTGAGGGTTAAAATCTGGAAAGGAGATTCATCACAAATGGAGGAGGCATCAAGAGAACAACCATTATGGTTTGCAAATAAATCTTCCCATAGGATAGGGAAATAGGGAAGGGAAGATCAAGGGTGTTATGATTTTTTATAGGGGTATCTTCTAATACCAACCTATCCTCTTTACATCGAGGAGGGATATTAGGAGATGGAAAACATTGATTATCATGAGCATGGAGACTTGGTAAGTTGATGTTTAGGAACGTGTCAATGATCTCATGTTCTTCTTGTGTAAGGTCATCCAAAGGGGAATAAGGAGATGGGAAATCAAGACTTTCAAGGCTTGTGACTTCTTGCACCACAATACCTTTGTCACTAATAGGAGAGGTATCAGAAGAAGAACAAGTATGTGTGTTATGATTTTCTACATTTCCATTCTCACGAATGGGAAATGTAAGATTAAGGATTGAATTAATGGATTGGTTATGTTTTTTTATTGTGGTAGTAAAAAGAAAACTAATAAGAGGGGATATTATGCTTGTAAAATCCATGCTTAATCAAATCAAGAGAATATATTTTGAAAGAAAACATGCTAATATGAAAGAAAATATAATGCAATGCAATTTTTCGTTTTGAAATGCTTGTTTACACAATCCAACTATCTGGAAATGATATGTTGTGATGAAAAAAGTGAAATTAGACAATGCATGAAATGAGCTAATTTAAGTGAAATCTAGTGAAATGTATGCTACAAAAATGCAACTGATTGATATATACAAGTTAAGGCAGCAAACAAAAACTTTAAAAAAAATTTATGAGTTCTGTACAATGTTGTTTTAGGGGTCAGAACTGATTCACCTAGGGTGGTGAATGAGTCCCAGTATGGACTTTTTTTCAAAATTTTAAGAAATTTATGACTGATTTTGATGTGTTCTGAGTGCTATGAGGTAGTGCTAAATGAAAAATTCAGAATTTATAAAAATTTTAGTGATAAAGGATGCAAAAATGGAACCTATTATGCACCTTTACTTATACAAAAATGAAACCCTAGAATGCAAGCAAAGCTAGGATGATTAATAGACTCCAAAATCAGAAAAGAAGGGATTCAAATAGCAGGTTCAACAAAATGAAACATTGATTTTTGGAACCCTATTGGACACTTACCCTTCTAGGATCTTTCACCTAAAAGGGAAGGAATAGGGTTAAAAATGTTAAATGTTTCATTCAAAGATTGTTGTGTGATGTGAATGGAATAGGATGTAAGATGCCTAGATGTAGTGTTTGAGTACAAGAAATTAAATAAAACTGATTGACTATTGAATAGAAACTAAAGAAAAAAAACTTATTTGAAAACACTTTGTGTAATGCAACATCACCTACAAATGAATGGAGAAATGTAAGGGTATGTGCAGGATCATGATGGGCCAAAAAGTGGATATATTATGGGTATTTGTAGGGTATGTGGTTGACGACTTTTTTTTTACCCAAAATTGATGAAACAAAAAGGGTTTTTAGAGGAGATTCTCAGCTTTCCACCAATATGAATTATGAATTAGTTTGAATTTAATAAATAATTATTATTTATTTTCTATTAGAATTCCAACTAAAGTCCTCATCGATAGGCTGATTGAAAAACATCTATAACTTTCCAACGGTATCACATTTTTTGAATCCAAAACATGCCTCACATTCTATGCTTCACATAATATAGGATTAAAAAAAGAAAAATTAAATTTCATGAAGTTTTGACCAAGTTAAGGTGGTCAAACATACGAGTTTTTTATATTTTTTAAAAATTTGTAATAAAAAATTCATAATTAATTATCTAATTAGAAACAAATTATAAAAAAATATGCATCACATCCAAACATGAGTCCTCTACTTATATATAAAATATTATAAAAAAATTATCATTTTATTATGGCTCGGGTGGTCGGATAGACACCTACTTCTTATTTTTTTGAAATTTAAGTACTCTGCATTGAAATTTTGAATTTTCACCAAATAGATTTTATTTATTTTTAAATAAATGTAGTATTTTAGAAACTAGATTCAATTTTATACAGATTCTATTCTTACATATTTTTGAAATAATATAGATAACCTATTCAAATTTTTACGTCAAGTTGCCTAACATTGATTTTCTGAATTTTTTGCCACTTAAGGGCCTGTTTTTTCCATGATGATCCTACACATACCCATAATAAAAATGAATCAGATTGAAAAAGTGCACTTGGAATGTTGAATAGGACTATAAATTGCTTTTGAAATTCTATTGATGATGTTTTTCAAGCATGGAGGGACTCATTTGTCACCTTGGGCAAATCAGTCCTTATTCTAGTAAACCGAGCCAGGAATTTGTTTTTGTCAAAAGGTTGTTAGAAAATGAAAAAAACATAAAACTTACCTAGAAGTGGGAGTCATTCACCACCCATGGTGAATGGGTCCGCTTTTTAATTTTTGAATATTCAAGAGTGGCTTCCGGAGCTTCAAATCTACACTTTAGCTTCCTACAGGTGTCTGGTTCTGAAATTTTGATTTATGGGCTTGAAAATGAGATTTTGTTGATTCTTTGACTTGTTGAATGAAGAGAGGGGTTTAAAAACCATGCAACTTGATCTTAATGATTTTTAAACTTCCAAGGGACCTAAATCTAAAAACACACAGGAAGAGAAGAAGAGATGTTGATTGTTAGGGCATGGGGGTTTGCCTTGGTCAAACCCCGTTTAGGTACTTAAACCAAAGTGATGAAAGAATAGAATAAAACAAGAAACAATGGAATATATTACCTTGTCATGATGATAGACCTTGAAAGTCTGCAACAAAACATGTAGAATCTTCCCTTGAATGTCTTAGGAAGCTAAATTAATGACTTGTAATGTGAAAGCCCTAACTTGCTTGAATTGAAATAGAATAATGGTGAATGAATAATGAAGAATGAATTGTAGAAGATTGGACATTTAAAATGAGGAGAAGAACAACTATTTATACAACCTTGTGCCTTAGTTATCCATTCATACCTCATCATAGGCCAACATCAAGTGTATTTGAATAAAAACATGAAAATAGATTTAAAATATTTTGAATTTGGGGCCAAGGGGGACTCATTCGCCACCCATGGTAAATGGGTCCCACTTAGGACTTGAAAATATGTGTTAGGAAATATGTTGTATTTAATGTTGTTTGTTGGGATAATATTCAAAAATACACTTAATTAAGTCATATGAGGGCATAAAGGGACCAAACAAAGCATAAGAAAGGGATAAATAGTGAAGATATGCCTAGAAAAGCATGAAAGCTTGTTACAAGACTTTACAACACTTCAAAATAGAACTTGTTAGTGATGAAAAGGTGATTTTTAGGTGAGTTGAAATAAATAGAGTCTAGAAGAATGTAGAAATGTTTTACAACACTTCACAACACCTTCAAAAGATGTCATTAAATGTATTTTATTTAGTTTGCAAAGGTCCGAGACCTAGTGTGGATGCATAAAATGCCTCACAACACTTGAATCAAGGCCTCATTAATTCCAATTAATCTTATGTCAAGAAAAGGGTCCTTTTTTCAATGACATAGTATGTATGTATGTATATATGCATTAATGTATGTATGTATGCTTGTATGTATGCATGTATGCTTGTATGAATGTATGTAAGGGTTTTGGGTTTAGGGTATATAAGGGTGAGGGTATAGGTTATATTAAGGATGAGGGTTGAATTTTTTGGGTTTAGGGTTTAGAGATTATGTAATAGGTTGAGTGTACAAGGTAGAGGGTTGAGGGTTACAATTCAGGGATAATATTCAGCTTGTTGAGTATATAAGATTAAATGTGTAAGTTATAGGGATTAGGGTTTACGATATGAATTGAGTCTATAATGCATAGGGTGACTTAGGTTGATAGTACATATGGTTTAGGTTTTAAGTATGGGTTTGAGGAACAATATTCAGGGATTAAGGTATAAGGGTAGGTTATAGGGTATGGGGATGAGGGTTTGTGCATGTAGGGTTCAAGGTTTAAGGTATAGGGTTGAGGATTAAGGGATTAGGGCTTAAGTATATGGTTGACGGTATAGGGTTGAGAGTTTACAGTTGAGGGATAGTGTTCAAGGTTGAGTGTCTAAGATATAGAGTTCATGGTTTAAGGTTGAGGGTATAAGGCATATGGATGAGGGTTGAGGGTTTAGGGCATAATTATAGAGTAGAGGTTTGATGGTTTAAGGATGACGTTTGTTGGAAATAGGATGTGATTTAATTGCAATCCTAAAAATTATTTATTTCATGTATCTCCTAAGTCCTTGGAAAGTGTTCTCAAACGCTAGGATTAGAAAGAGATTAATTAATGAATGAAATAATCATGTTAATTGACATTTGTAATTAATTCAAAATAATAGGAGCATCTGAGGGAATCCAAGATGAGTTCCTAAATAATATGAGCACATGGGGCACCCACATGGAAGGTGGATCTTACCTTGAGTTAAGCTAACTATTTGGAGTAAGAGATAACACTTCTGTAATGCATGTAAAGTTCCTAGGAGTTAGGGTTTGATGTTTACATGCATTAAATTCAATTCAGTTAAGTTTAGATCAATTCAATTTAGTTCAAAATTAGTTTAGTTTAGTTTAGTTTAGTTTAGTTTAATTCAATTTAGTTATGGTTCAGTTATCTTTAGTTAGTTTTAGTTGAATGATAGTTGACTTTGGCTAACTTGGAATGCATGACTAATGAATTGAGTTGCATGATAGATAACAGGTGACTTCCTTCAATTAACAAGGGATGACCATTCTTGCATGAATGGTGGAGAGATTTGTTTTAGTTAACAGAGAATGACTTGGACCCACCTTGGGCACCCAAGTTGGCTTCTTGCAGTTAACTCTTTTGCATTCTAAGATATTTAAAAAGGATGAGTTATGTGGGCCCATGCTTGGACACCAAATTTGAGGATAAGACTTGAAGATATCTACAGAATCAAGGTTCAATTGTGACTTTAGTTTGGGAAGCCCAAATGGATGAAACACATATATTGTCATTGTTCTTCATGATAGAACTCTACTTGCAACAAATAGGTGTCACTTTTGTGAGATAGGGATTAAGCATTGTAATTATAACTCATTTGGAGTTTACAAAGTTGTTTATTGGCTATTTATCTCACGCAAGTTGAAGAGAGTTTGTATCAATTTGATTGCAAGTTGTGAAGAAGATTTTTTGAAGGAAAAAGAAGCATCTCAAGGAAGGATTGGAATTATTGTAATATTATTTTGAGATTAAATAATACATTGATTCTAAGTGGAGTTTTTTTCTTGAAAGGGTTTCTCTACTATATATGTTGTGTATCTTCTAATATTCTGCCGAATTCTTCTACAACCTTCTGTCTTCATTCTAAAAATGATAAAATGAATTAATCAGATAATCACCCACAAAGAATCTGTAATAAAGAGTACATATTTAGATCAGCAACTATAATAATTTTACAAAATATTAAGCTACATAAACACCTCAATTTTCAACATTTGGTATCAGAGCTGAGGTTGGGTAAAGCATTGGCATGCCTTTGTCTTAAAAGATTGAATTTTTTTTTGGCTTAGTGGGAGCTTTTATTATTTTTTGATATTGCTGATTTTGGAAAATAATTTTGTTACACTAAGTTTGAATTCTCATTTAGATATTGAAATGTTCAATGGATCTAATTATGAGATGTGGAAATTAAAAATGGAGGATCTCCTTGAAGAGAGAGATCAATGGTTAGCTATTGGTAATGAGACAAATTCACCTACAACAATGTTAGATGAGGATTGGGCTAAGCTTGATAAGAAGGAAAAAGGAACCATAAGATCATATCTTGTTGATGTTTTTCTCTTGAATATTTAAGAAGAAACTACTACATATAAGCTATGCAAGAGAATAGGTGATATTTATCAAACTAAAAGTCTTACTAATAAGTTGTATCTAAAAAGATAGTTGTATTCTTTAAAGATGAAAGTTGGTGATTTTGCTGCAAATCATTTGAATGCTTTTAATTTGATTCTAAGTCAGCTAGCATATGTACATGTAAAGCTAGAAGATGAAGATAAATGCATTTTGTTACTTTTTTCTTTACTAGAGTCTTCAAAAAATCTAATTGTTACTATCAATGGTAGTGGTGTAGATCTGAATATGGAAAAGGGTATGTGCAAGATCATCATGGAAAAAACAAGCCCTTAGGTGGCAAAAAATTCAAAAAAATCAAAGTTAGGAAAATTGACGTAAAACTATGAATAAGTTATCTATATTATTTCAAAAATATGTAAGAACATAATCTATAGCAAATTGAATGTAGTTTCTAAAATACTAGGTTTACTTAAAAAAATAAAAAATATATTTGTTGAAAATTTAAAATTTCAATGCAGTAATACTTAAATTTTAGGGGAAAAATAAGTAGGTGTCTATCTGACCACCCTAACAATAATAAAATGATAATATTCTTTTACAATATTTTAGATATAAGTAGAGGACTCATGTCTCGATGTGATGCATGCTTTTTTGTAAATTGTTTCCAAGTAAATAATTAATTATGAATTTTTTATTACAACTTTTAAAAAATTATAAAAACTCATATGTTTAACCACCTTACCTTGGTCAAAACTTCATGAAATCCATTTTTTATTCTTTTAATCCTATAGTATGTGAAGCATAGAATGTGACACATGTTTCAAGTTCAAAAAATGTGATACCATTTGAAAGCTATAGATGTTTTTCAATCAGCCTATCAATCAGGACTTTAGTTGTAATTCAAATAGAAAATGAATAATAATTATTTATTAAATTCAAAGTAAATCATAATTTATATTGGTGGAAAGCTGAGAATCTCCTTTAAAAACCCTTTTCATTTCATCAATTTTGGGTAAAAAAAAAGTCATCAACCACATTCCCTACACATACTCATCATATCACCATTTTTTGACCCATCATGATCTTGCACATACCCAAAATATAATTCCTACTCTCCTATCAGAGGAGATGAGGAGGAAATATAAAACAAAAATCCAAGATGCTTGTTTGTAAAAGGTAAGCCTGGGAAAAAGGAACCTAAGGGAAACAAGGAAGGGAAAGGTAAGTCAGAAGGATGGAGGAAGGTAAAGTGTTGGAACAGTGGAAAACAAGGACATGGGTATGTGTAGGATGATAATGGGCCAAAAAGTGGCAATATGATGGGCATGTGGCTGACGACTTTTTTTTTACCCAAAATTAATGAAACAAAAAGGGTTTTTAAAGAATATTCTCAACTTTCCACCAATATAAATTATGCTTTACTTTGAATTTAATAAGTAATTATTATTCATTCATTCAAATTCGACTAAAGTCCTTATTGAAAAATATCTATAGCTTTCAAATAGTATCACATTTTTAAATTAAAAACATGTGTCACATTCTATGCTTTGCATACTATAGAATTAAAAAAATAAAATTTGAATTTCATGAAGTTTTGACAAAGTTAAGGTGGTCAGACATATGATTTTTTTATATTTTTTAAAAGTTGTAATAAAAAATTCATAATTAATTATTTACTTGTAAAAATAAATAAAAAAATATGCATCACATCGAGACATGAGTCCTCTACTTATATCTAAAATATTCTAACAAAATATTATCATTTTATTGTGGTTAGGGTGGTCAGACAGACACGTACTTCTTATTTTTTCCCTGAAATTTAAGTACTACTACATTGAAATTTCAAATTTTCACCAAATAGATATACATGTTTTTGTAAAAACCTAGTAATTTAGAAACTACATTCAATTTGATACAAATTCTATTCTTACATATTTTTGAAATAATATAGTTAACTTATTCAAACTTTTACATTAAGTTGCCTAACTTTGATTTCTTTGCCACTTAAGGGCCTATTTTTTTCATGATGATCCTACACATACCCACATGTGAAGAAGGATTGTAAGAACAAGAAAGAGAGTTCTAATTCTTCTACAGAGGAATCCTTGGATGATAGTAGTGATGCATTGGTTATTTTGGCTAATATTGTTTGTGATAACTACTCGCTTCATGTTTTAGAGTGATCTTCATAGAGAGAATGGTAGTCACAATGCCATGTGTGACTTGATACCATGGTTCAGTGGGAGTTGTTGGTAGTGAAATGGATGCATCATTGGTAAGGTTATCTCTATGTGATTGGAGATATATTTTCTTGGTTTAGAGTGTATTTGTTATGATGTCATGTTATACTCTTGATACTAGTTTAGAATTTGGCATATTACATGTTCTCTTAAGACTAGGATGTATATACATGTTATGTTGCATGTGATATCCTAGGAGGAGATGGTTAGTTACGAGGTGACCTAATCACCAACTTCAAAGATATGCTCAAACCTATGATGATGCTTCATACAAATTTGTGCTTGATGCAAACATTAAGGACCATGAGAAATTTATCTCATTACAAAAGGGAGTTACCAATGAATTAGACCTTGGAAGAATCTAGAACATAAGTAGCAAAAAAATGTGGGGGCTAACTAGAGAGTGCCTCATACAGTGCCATTTTGGGTGCAATGTGATAAGTGTTGTACACCATTTATCTAGTGGTAACCACTTGGCCCATTTCCCTTATTTCTTTGACATAAAACATGTTAGGTTACTTTCTTACCATTTATTTACAACTTTTGTTTGTCCATTAGTTTGAGGATGATAGGTTGAACTTAAGTTTATATGAGTTCCTTGCAAAATGAATAGTTCTTGTTAGAAAATTCTCATGAAGGTGTGATAATGATCATTGATAATAGAGTAGATAAAAGCATGAGTCTTGAGAATTATATTCGAGAACTGTTGAGCCATGACTACTACTACGCAAGAGCGAGTAGGCACAAAAATGAGCATACATAGTGTAAAAGAATAAAAGAGTTGAAGATTCCTATATGTGGCCAAGTTTTTAATTTTTTCCTATTTATGCTATATAATCTATATATATTTATTGTTTTATGATGAAGACCATTAAATTATTTGAGCCTTATCTAAATTTTCTTCATAGTTAAACTAGGTATAGACAAGAAAGGACATTTGGGAATGAAATGATAAGAATTAAAAAAGCAATATGTAAAGACCATATACAAATAGTAAATGAAAGGTGTAACGAACCTTGAAACCAATCTAGGAAACTCATTAGTTTGATGCTACTGCATTGTACTATCATCTAATCTACACACTATTGTCTAAAAAGAATGTAAATGTTGATGTTTTCATGGAATAGATATGACTAGAACCTAAAACCTTCCATTGTTTTTGGATGCTCTACCATTGAGCTACTTGCCCTTTTAGGACTAACCCATCTTTTGACTAATTGTGGCTTAATTCCAACATCCCCCTTAATCCACTTTATGGAAGGCTTGGGGTTCCTAGCTTAGCCTAGCCCTAGTACCATGTTAAGATCTTCATGTAATAGATAGGACTTGAATCTAGGATTTTTTTTTGTTGCTAGAGTGCTCTACCATTGAGCTACTCAGCCTTTTATTGTTGCTAGGGTGCTATAACTTTTAGCTACCTACCCTTTTAGGACCAACCCATTTTTTGTCTAGGTGTGGCTTAATTCCAAGAATAAAAATTGAACTTATCCTTATAATTTGATGTGGCTTTCTTAAGAGGAATATGCAAAAAATAGTATCTCATACCAAGTATAACAAAAATATACATCAATACAAAAATTCGCTCAAACCATTTATTTTAAGAAAAATCTTAAAATAATGATCGAGAAAGAGGAAGGACACAAGACCTTTTTTTGGTTGAATTCCTTCAAATACCTATCATACATTAATCTAAAATTAAAAATAGCAACACATTAATAATATATCAATTTTAAATCCTTGGTTTGCAAGGAAAAAACCTAGTGGGCTTGAGTGAGGATAGAGAGAAAATGGTGCTTTCAAGGTGTCAACAACTGTGCTACAAACCCAAGAAAGATCACAATAATAGAAATTATAAATGATTCAAACAAAAAACTAAACAAGTTCACTTGAAACACGAAGGATGGAGGGAATGAAAGGCTATAGTCATGATGAATGTATTCAACAATAGAAAGAGCTTATGGAAGCCAATTTTGGAACCACAAAATTTTATTCAAATGGTAGAGAATGTTGTAGTCACTTCAAAAATAAATAGGAACACAAAATATTGAGATACGCATTTCAAAAATAAGATATAAGGAAGATGAAGAGGCATGCAAAGGTGAACAAGCTTTTGAGATTTACCTAATGAACTTGCTAGGAATTATATTCACATGATCATGTATGAAAGGGGTTAATATTTTATAAGAAACCATTTTTGTACGACTACAACATCAAAGGATTTTAGCACATCATGTAGATATCCATGTACTAATAAATTCCAAGTACAACAAGGAAAAAAGTGACACAAAAATGATAACATGCCACTAGTTTAACATATAAAACATAGGTTAATCTAAGAATTGAATGTATTTTCTTTGGGAAATGGTCCTATCGATAATTAAGTCATATTGATAGGATTAAGTCTTTAGTACTTAGCCATAAATAAGGTGAATTAGTTTGCAACTAGCATTCCTAGTTTTGTTTTGATTAGATACCCTATTAGTCTTAGTTAGACATGATGATGGTGGAATTGACTAACATTGATTGGATATTGTTATCTAGTTTCCATGAATTAATGAGATAGTAATAGGTAGTTCAGTGATAAATTAAGAGAGAAATATTTAGTTAGTTTTAGTTAGATACCCTAATCAATGAATTAAATTCTTTTAATTGTGGATCATGAGAGTCAGAAGATTATTTAGGTATTGCTATGAAAAGGAAAAGAATTAAATTTACCATTAGAACACAAACACACTTTATTCTATTTTAGAACTTGGGTGCTAACATAGTTGTAGGCTTTTTTGAGATGAAAATCTCAAGCTCCTTTAAATCAACATCTCATGAGAGCATAAACCCTTTGAGACAATCAATATTACATGTTACTGAAATAAGGTTATTCTAGGCACTTAGTAGTACTAGACAATATCAAGGAATATGCAAAGAGATGGGTTACTATAAGTAGTATAAATTATTGTATTATTTTTTAGTACATGTATTTTCAAAAAAAAGAGAAAAAATGAAAATTATATATATATATATATATATATATATATATATATATATATTGCATGCATAGGGTTAGATTTCTAGATTACTCATGATAAAGTATTTTTTTTAAATTTAGAAAATTATAATTTATTTTTGAGAAATATCAACATTACCTCCTCTAAAGGGTCATCACCATCAATTTGGCTACATACTATATGATTGTTTGTCAAGATGTGACTATTGTGCTAGGAAATATAATGGTATGACCAAAGCTATCTTTATCTCAAGCTGAATGTGCAAATGAATGTCATTATCATATTTTATCTTACTATAAATAGTTAAGGTGTATATATCACTATATAAAATAGTTTACTTTTGCTAATTACACTCAATATGTAATGAAATTAATCATGATGAATGCCATTATTGATGATGAAATTATTATTTGAAACAAATTTCAATAATTTATGTGTAGTGATCCCACAATAGTGGTTTACAATTTTTTGCCAAACTGGACACTGAAATAATTTTTTTTAACTAAATCTTCACTTTGAGGCACCTATAGCAGCTAAACCGTGAGGAATTTGAAGATGATGTAAACTACAGTTTCGTGAAATTTTTTCTATAAATTCTAAATATATTTTTTTCAAAATTTTTGGAATCAAATTACACTTCTTTTTCCATCTCCCTCGAAAACTAGTTTTTTTTTCAGAAAACAACATTTTTAAAAATATGACTCACCATATAACATAATTTTTTTTTCCATGAAGGATAAAATTATAATTCTTTCGAATTTAGATTCATAACTCTGATATCTAGTGCTTCCACTTTGTTAGATAGTTTTTTATTGAATATTTTTTCTTTAATCAAGTTTCAAATTCAAACCAATTATAATTCAGACATAGCGCGACTGTATAATGTGTAACTTTTTTTGTATGTATCAAAATTCAATTTTTTTTAATTTTTTGGATCAAGGACTTCAATATATAGTGCACTAATATTTGTTTTAATTTTTTTTTGATAATATGCTATTTTTCCATATGTGTAGAACAAAGAGCTTGATTTTCGGTGAAAACCCACATTCATGAGAAATACAAAAAAGATATAATAATTAAATTAAATTTATTTAAAATTATACTTTTTGGGAAACTTATAATAAGGACTACATACTTTCCAAAAATAAATTTTAAATGAATTCATTTGATCCCCCCAAAAGGTAAATCAAAAGTGGTTTTTTATCAACATTTTGATAGGTGTAAAGGAGACTTTGTTATAGGTATGGTTAAAAATTAGCGGGGTTCTATCCAAAGGGGTTTGATTTAAGGTAGTTTGATCAAACCATATTCAATTGAAATTCTTTAAATGGAACATTTAAAGGATTAAATCATTATATTTTCTAAAAATATGTGATTTTAGTAAAAATCAGTTCCTCCTAGAAATTGTAAACCAGCTTTGTTTAACTACAAATTGGTTTTGTTGTGACAACATTTATGGCCCACATGTTTATGATGGATAAAATATTTACAAACTATTTTCATAAATCCTATTCATTCATATATCTTTTAATCTAGGTGACCTCATTATTTTATTATGCATGTTCATGTCCTTATATGCTTTACTTTCACTTATCCTATATGTTAGCATTCATATTTCTCTCTTATATGGCATACTTTACTATGCTTACATTGAATTATCCTCATTTCTTAATGCTTATGACCCCCTTATCACTAGGGACAACCCCAAGGCATCTTATCCTTTTTTCTATTTATGTTTACATATTTATCTCTTTATTTACACACTTCTCGTGCTTACATGAGATGCTACACATTATTATTGTTTACATGCTTCTTGTGCCTACATGATGAGACCTATTGTTATCCATGGTTTTCTTTTTCATGTTCCTTTTTATTATGCTATCTTTGGTAATATTAAACACTTGATGTGATTTACTTGTTGCTAACATTTCACCCTTATCTCTAACTCCTTGCATCCTTTATATTCAACCAATTTGAGCGCAAAAAAATTATCATTGAAGTTCCTTCATGAATTTTATTTTAGTGATGTAGTTACATGAGATCTATGTGTTGCAAATATGGTCATCGATTCACCAAAAGATCAACCTATTAATGCCCAATACAACCACTGGATTTATACAAGATCAAGATCCACAGGAGGAGGTTAAACCATATCACAAAGCCCAATCACCACACTGGACTACACCTACCATAGGAAGAGGAGACCAAGGGTCACACCTTGCAACAATCCCCCCTAGTGCAAGTGTTGGTTTTGAACCTATGACCTCAGCTCTGATACCAATTGTTGTAAAGAGGGTTTTCGTTGCACCGAAAGATCGACCTATTAATGCCTGATACAACTATTGGATTTATACAAGATGAAGATCCACAAGATGTAGTTAAAACATTTCATGAAGCCCAAGCGCCACACTGGACTATACCTACCACAGGAAGAGGAGACCAAGGGTCACACCTTGCAACACTATGATCATTTTTATTACTAGGTAGAGATTCATTACTATATCTAGATAAAGCCTTTTTATGTTTTGTCTATCTGGTTGAGTCCTTTACACATATATTTTTTATTAGTTTTCATAATAGTAGAAGTCTCTTGTCCTACTCCTTTTTACCTTTTTACTTAAAAAATGTTTCAACAAGTTGTGATCATGCTCAAATATTAAATACTTGACACACGTTATACATTGCAACCTTTTATATTGCACTTTCATGTTATTTAAAAAATATCTCAATGGATGACTGCACATATGATTTGCATCATGATTCATCACTTTACATTTATCCATATCCTTTGAGCATTTTAAAAATATTTAATTCCATGTTTCCTACATAGTTTTACTTTGATATTCATTCTCATAGTATCTCACATATAAATTAAATTTGGGAAAAATGTAATGGTGAAAATTGTAACTCATTCTCACTTGGTTGTCTTCAATGCATCAATTAGTGTTTAAGATGATCCATTTTGAATGAAATCTCACAAATCTTGACACCTATTTTGGAATTCCATCATCACTCGTCCCTATAATACTTCAATTTCCTATATTTTTTGTTTTCCCAACTTAGTTCAAATAGATAGAGTTGTGGAACTAATCTAGATTAGTTCCAAACTAACATATATGATCCTCACACTTTTAAAATTTAAATTTTTTTCCACCCTATCATTTGACGATCATTATGAGTTGACTAAAACATGAATTGTCTAAATTATACAATAGGATGGTGTACTAACTTGGACTAATTCTAATGCGAAATAACCATATCGTGTAATGGAAGAGCACATGGACTATTTGTAAATGGATAAAATGGAATACACTAGCATTGCATAATCATGAGGTAGGAGTTCTCATATTGCATGTTTGCTTATTATTCTCAACATTGATTCATTTTCATTGAATAGGTCCATCTAGGGGCTTGACAAAGGAGAAATTGAACCTCATGATCTATTAAATACCAAAGGTCTTTGTTAGCATCACCTATCCTTACATGAATTTGGATAGAAAGGTTTTCAGACTATGTTATTGTGCCTTATTAATTCCACAAGTTATAGGTTCATATCTATGAATTAGGTTAGTCCCACAACACATAACTAACACAAAAAGGTACATAGTCCATTTTATGGGTTAGCAATAAATCATAAAATTCCAACACCATAATGGATGAACTTGTAGTATCATTTAACTATTTTCATAAAAATTATAACTAAATAAACCATATATTTAATTTACCTAATTGTTATATATAAATATTAATTATAACATATTTAATCATTATTACCAACTCTTAAATCATAAGCATTTGTGCACCACATTTTTTGAAGTGCTACTCTAGGGCTTCATTTCCCATTTCATTTTCTATATTGTATGCTTCTTATATTCTATTTACATTAAATTTAATTCTCTATTAGATTTGATAGAGGCATTACTAGATATTAGCTATATTCTAAATGAAGCCATTATTTTTTAGTACAAGTATCTCATTCCATATTGGGGATGTACCGATGATAAAAACTAAGAAAATAACAATAAAATAATAATAAACTGGAATATGCAAAGAAAAATAAAGATATTAATAACTATTGTTCACTAATTTTAATTATCAAAATAGAAAGCACATTTAAATAGAGATTATAAACTCAAAAAAAATTCTTATAATCTTGGAATCTAGCTTGATCCCTAACAAAAAATAATTGGCAATGCATTAATGACGATATCCACAATAAATCTTATTAACACTTAACATCTAACTTGGACACCTCTAAGACTCCTATTTCCAACACTATTACTAATACATTTAATTCTTCAAATTCATGACAACACACAATTACACATATTTTTTTGGATGTATAGTTATCTCCAAGACCTTCCCTACAGCCAATCATCCACTAAAATATGAAAAGGAGAACAACACCACTCCTTTGAATCCTCAAGCACATCTCCTTCCTCAACACCAAAAATCAAGGAATTTCAAGGAACTATATTTATAGTGAGAACCTTTTGACATGTTCTTTTATAATCCCAACATATCTAACATTTATTGGGATGATTTTTCATCTTCTTCTTCATACATTAAAAGTCTAGCCAACTAATAAATAGTCTCCAATGTTAATTACATTGAGGGAACTAATCACCTATTCTACAATATTAATAATTTTTTTCTCATTCAAGCCAAGATCTTGTGATTATCAACCAAATATATAACATGTTAACCAAAATTTTGCAACCAAAAATATTTTCTAGTCATAGCTTGATGTCACCAACATTGACAACAATAGCCCCCTCTTTGTTTGATTGCAAAAACCTCTTCTTTAATGTAAAATACACAAAAAAATATATTAGTAATTGCAATCACAACAAATTTTCACTGCACTAGCATTATTATCACATAAACCCTCTCCACTAATTCACATTTTGAGCCAAATAATTAGATTTGGTTCATGTACAAAACATATGAACCACACTTTTACACAATATACTTAAGTTACTATTTGTACAATAGACTATATCTCCTACCCTACAGTAATCATCTCTAAAGATTCTTTCATAGTTCTCAAGATTCTCTTATCTTCTTGGACATTCCTATGAAGAAGTCATGCCCAATATGAGTATGATACATTGATAAAAATTAAAATAATATAAGCAAAAATATCATATAATAGAAAATAAGAAGTAAAATACAAATATTAAAAAATGTTGTTCACTACTTTTATTCATCAAAATGAAGATTATATTTATGTAGATTACAAACTCATAATCAATTCTTAAAATCTGGGAATCTAGCTTGATATCTAACTAAAAATAATCGATAGTTACACACTAACAACTATTGACACAACTACAACTCTCATTAATACTAGTATCCAACTTAAAAAACTCTACGAATCTAATTACCAGCATTATTATTAACACATGTTCAATTCTTCAAATTCATAATAACACTTACAATTATCTCCAACAACTCAAGTATTATTCTAGTATTATAAATTTTACTTTACATCTAATCCATTGAATTCCCATTCAACCATATTGTGAAAACACATTTATTTTCATTTCAATATTAAAAACGTATTAGCAACAAATGTAAACTACTAAACAAGTTTGCCTCTGGAAAAGTGAAAAAGTTTCCAAAAAGCTTGAATTCAATACAACTATGAAAATAAGTAAACATTTCTATCGGGCGAATACCAATCTATTTCACCTACAATTTGAGAGTAGGGAATAGTTTAATTCCATGGCCAACTAACAAAGTATACAACTCTCGATATCACTTCTCAATATCTATGTAAAAAAGTTCTAACAAATTCAATTTCTATTTTAGAGTCTTAAAGTTAAGTCTAAATCTGTTTCATCTTTTTGTCCATTGGCTTTTGGATCAATTTCAATCCAAGATAGTTCTTTTTCTTTGGAGTCAATTTCAACACCACCATCTTTCTGTTTTTTTCCTTTTAAATCAATCTGAAGCCCCAATTGTTTTTTGGCTTTTGGATTAGCATCAATTTCAAAACCAAATAGATTTAGAACATCATCTGACTTATTTTCATTTTCATCTTCCATGGCTTTTCTTTTTCCAAGTTGCTTGGATGCATGGAAATGATTGTTGGTTTTTTGATGGGAAGGATAATGAATGTCATCTGTATTATGATCTACTCTGATTTTTTCTTGAGATTTCACCAACTCTTTGGTCTCACAAATATTCTCAGTTGGCACATTTACTGAGCTTAGTGAACTAGATGTGGCATTGAGTCCCTGTGCTTGAAGTAGCATATATGAACCAAATTGATCTTCAACATAATTGGTGCTTGTTGAATTATGAGAGGCATGCACTGTAATATAATTTTTTTTGCTTGGCATCTTATAATCCCTAGAAATAGAAATTGTGTCTCCTCCTTTCAAATCCTTATCTTTGACAAACCTTCTCCATCCCCTTGTAAGCACATAGCTTTGGTTGCTTTTCCAAAATGAAAACCTAATTTCCATTCTCTACTATTACTTGTATCCACAAATGTAAGAATTTTTTTTGATTTGAAATCTAACTTATCCTTAGGAAAATGACGTTCGGCATATAGTTTTGGGATCACTAGCCTGTTCAATTTACCAACATCATGAACAATCATCTGCTTTTGAAATAGATGTTGCCTATCCATCACGGGGCCTCCTAGAACAATATTCTTACAAATCTTCCCTACATTAGATATATCCTAATTACCAGATACCTCTTGATTATGTATGTGATAAGCGTCATACCACTTTTGTAGTTCTCTATCATATTTGTGATCCTTGATTAAACAAAGAAATTATTCCTATGTGAGAGAATCCTAAAACTATTTCTTAGCTTCTGAAATGGTTGCACTCGGGAAATTTATTTTACCATATTTCTTTCTAAATTTCAAATGAGCTCTATCATAAGCCTTGGAAGCTTCTTCTCTAATCTGGAAAGTACCCAACCATATTCTAGCCTTGTTGTATAGTTGTGCTCCCCAATGGCCATTATTCCTTATAAAAACAACACCCTTGAACTCTGAAGAATCATCTTTTCCTTTTTTCTTGTCCTTGAACATTTCTCCTCTCTGTTGCCTCACTATTACCCTCCACTTGACCATTTTCATCACTATCATTATCACCCTTACTCAATGGTTTAGAGCCAGATGAATGAAGGGCACTGGATATGTTTTCTTTGTCACTTACATGTTTTGAAATAGCTTGAAACTTCAACATAGAGTAAGCCCCAAAATCAGGGCTATGATACCATTCTTCATATGATTTTTTTAATCCCACAATGAACCAACATACATTTGTTTTTAGTTCTAGTCACATTGATCAAATTATAGAATATGGAGACATTAATCCTAAACAAAGTCCCTATCGAAGATCATTTAGAAACCACCAAAATACATCTTACCAACCGATAACCAAACTTCATGAGAATCACATGCATTCCAAAATCCATCTTACCAACTTGAATGGTGAGCAACGATTTTTTTGTTTGAAAAGATGTTGCAATGACTATAATCTACCTCTCAAAAATAATGAGTTAAGTCACTCGAAAAAGGAAACTATTGTAGTTATGATGGATGATCCCATTCATGCCTTTGGTGCATCCATGGGGCTAGATAGCCATTGCCTAGATATTGAGTGTTGGCTATGGAATTAAATTATATCCTTCTCTCAAATTGTAGGTGAAATAGATTGGATGTATTTTTTTATATGGCTAGATGGGAACTCAGTTATTAGAAGTTATCTTTTATGTTGGAGATAATTGTATGTTCAACACTTACATGTTTGTGTGTTTTCAACAATTTAAAGAACTCAGTATGTGTTAGTAAGAGTACTAATAATAAAAGTATTAGAGGTGTCCAAGCTATATAATTAGCCGATAGGCTTTGTGTCAACTTTTCCTAGAATTTTTGTTAGCCTCATCGATTTTTAGGTTTTCGACGACTAAGGACAAGGTGGTAGGTGGGTTATAAGTTCGGCCAGAATTTTTCGTTAGCCTCACATATTTTTTGGCTTCTGATAACTATGAAAAACATGGTAGAGGTGGTTGTTGGCTACTTTGGGAATTGGGTGGCATTTGTTAGGCTGCGTGGATAGAGAAGGTTGCAGAAATTAAACATTGGTTTGTGTCAACATTAATTATTGTATGCTTTGTGTGTAATGGGGATTATCATAATAACATCGTTGTAATAACAACCACTCTTTAACGCCTCAGGGAACAAAACGAATGTTGGTAAATTTTCAATGAGGCATTGTTTGGTATTATTTTGTTACTATACCTGATATGAGAGCCGAGAGCAATGAGGGTTAGCTTCTATGAGAGTGCAAGCTGGATTAAGTTTTGTGCAGCTTCTGTGAAGGTGGGCGGACATTATTTTGTGTTTTTTGCAAGGGAGGGGGTTGGAAATGCAAAATAAATGTGTCTCCTATTATAGTATTTTGTGTATTCTTGTGCAGAAAGTTAGTGAGAAGATGTCTGTTTGAAGTGGGTGGGAAGAGGTGCATGTGGAATAACCCCTTGGTGATATTATTTGATATGTAGTTGGTGGTTATATTGCTTCATTTGTGATAAGGTACTGTTGATTGTTTCAAATACCTTGTCTGATTTATGGTTCACATTTCTTGTGAGTGGTTTTGCATGGACTTGATACTGTGATTTTTTGTGGGCTTGTGTTTATGGTTTTCATTATTTGTGTATGTTTGGAGGCTTCGAGAAACAAGGAAATGTGGAGAAATCTTGGGGAAAGGGGTTTGTTTGAAATGGCCTACAAGAGGTGCATATGAAGGAAAAAAATGTTTCCCATATTGTTTTATTGGATTTTCCATAAGGTGTTGTTTATTATAGTTGTGTTGATTAAGCTATATTGTTCCATTTTGGAGGTGTTGTTGAAAAGTGTGTATTTTTTTAATTGTGGAGGATATTGTGTTGAGAAAGGACTATTTTTAGTATGGGTTTGTTACTATAAACTTTTGTAGGGTTTGTGTTTAATGTTTGCATTTGGTGGCTATGTTTGTAATGAAATTAAATTGTAGAGGATATGGAGTTTTTGTCAATTGTTATTGTATAGCTTAGCCTATATTGTGGCTTTCTGTATGTGGGTGGTTGTAGAAAGTAATGTTGTTTGATTTATGGCTTTCATTTTCTATTTTGGTGGGAATACATAAAAAAATAATTAATGATGTTGATTTTATGTTGAAAAGTTTGTATTTTTTCAATTTTCGGGGAGATTGTGTTGAGAAAGGAGTGTTTCTTGTATGGGTTTGTTACTGCCAAGCTTCATATGGTTTGTACTCAATGCTTGCATTTTGTCACTATGTATCAAACAAAATTAAATTGTAGAGGGCTTTCATTTTCTGCTTATGGTTGGAACAAAATAAAATAATTAATGTTGTTGATTCTATGTTTGTTTACATTAGGTATTATTGATTATTTTTTGTCCGCCTTAGGCTATACTGGGTATATTTTAGTATTAATATATATATGTAACATTAAAATTGTTAAGGTTATGGTGTTTTGGTGGATTCTTATTGTATACCTTGTTCTATGTTGTGGCTTTGCACATGTGGGTGGTTGTTGAAAGTAATGTTGTTTGATTTATGGGTTTATTATTTTGCTTATGGTTGGAAAAAAAAAAAATAATTAATATTGTTAGATTGTATCTGGGTATATGTGGGATCATCATGGAAAAAACAAGCTCTTAAGTGGCAAAAAAATTAGAAAAATCAGAGTTAGGCAACTTGACGTATAAATTTGAATAAGTTATCTATATTATTTCAAAAATATTTAAGAATAGAATTTGTATCAAATTGAATGTAGTTTCTAAACTACTAGGCTTATTTAAATATATATATATATATATATATATATATATATATATATATATATATATATATATATATATATGGTGAAAATTTGAAATTTCAATGTAGTAGTACTTAAATTTGGGGAAAAATAAAGTAGGGTGTCTGTTTGACCACCCTAACCACAATGAAATGATAATATTTTTATAATATTTTAGATATAAGTAGAGGAATCATGTCCAGATGTGATGCATTTTTTGTAATTTTTTTCCTAGTAAATAATTAATTAAGATTTTTTTATTACAAATTTTTAAAAATATGAAAACTTCATGTCTAACCACCTTAACTTGGTCAAAACTTCATGAAATTCATTTTTTTTTTTTTAATCCTATATTATGTGAAGTATAGAATGTGACACATATTTCACATTCAAAAAATATGATACCATTTGAAAGCTATAGATATTTTTCAATCAGCCTATCAATTAGGACTTTAATCATAATTCAAATAGAAAATGAATAATAATTATTTATTAAATTCAAAGAAAAGAATAATTTATATTGGTGGAAAGCTGAGAATTTCCTTTAAAAACCCTTTTCATTTCATCAATTTTAGGTAAAAAAAAGTCGTCAGCCACATGGGCCATCATATCACTTACATATTGCCACTTTTTGGCCCATCATGATCCTGCACATACCCATGTTTGGTTGCGTTAGGTATTATTGATTATTGTTGTTTTCCTTAGGGTATAATGTGTATATTTTAATATCAATATATATAGATAAGATTAAGATTGTTAAGGTTATGGAGTTTTGGTTGATTCTTATTGTATAGCCTAGGCTATATTGTTGCTTTCTGGATCTAGGTGGCTATTGAGACCAATGTTGTTTGGTTTATGACCTTCATTTTTTGGTTATGGTTGGAAGAGAATAAAATAATTAGTTTTGTTGATTATATTTTTGGTTACATTAGGTTGGTTGGTTTATTGCTTGCGGTTTGTGGTTATGGTTGCAATGGAATAAAATAGTCAATCCATTGGGCATTGTGGATTATAGTTGTGTTGCTTAAGCTATATTGTTTCATTTTGGAGAAAGTGTTGTTGAAATGCTTGTATTTTTCCAATTTATGAGGAGATTGTGTTGATAAAGGTGTGTTTTTTGTATGGTTTTGTTATTGTCAATTTTCGTAGAGTTTGTGTTGAAAGTTTGTGTTTTCTGGCTATGTTTGCAATAGAATAAAATTGTAGAGGATATGGAATTTTTGTCGATTGTTATTGTATAGGTACACGTATATTGTGGCTTTCTGCATGTGGGTGGTTATAAAGAGTAATGTTGTTTGATTTATGAGTTTTGTTTTTTGGTTTTTCTTGGAAAAGAATAAAATAATTAATGTTGTTGATTCTATCTTTGTTTACATTAGTTATTATTGACTATTGCTTTCTTTCTTAGGCTATATCAAGTATATTTTAATATCAATATATATATATATATATTTAATATTAAAAATGATAAGGCTATGGATTTTGGGTTGATACTTATTGTATAGATCAAGCTATGTTGTGGCTTTCTGAATGTGGGTGGCTATTCAAAGTAATGTTTGATTTATGGTTTTCATATTTTGGTTATGGTTGGAATAGAATAAAATAATTAATTTTTTTGTTTCTAGGTTTGGTTACATTAGGTATTATTGATTATTGTTCTCTACCTTTCGCTATATTGCGTGTATTTTAATATCAGCATATATAGGTAAGATTAAAATTGTTAAGGGTATGGAGTTTTAGTTGATGCTTATTGTATAGCACAAGCTATACTATTGCTTTCTGGACCTGAGTGGGTGTTGAAACCAAAGTTAATGTTGTTGATTATGTGTTTGGTTACATTAGGTGTTGTTGATTATTGTTCTCTGCCTTAGGGTGTGTTGGGTATATTGTAATATGTATACATATGTGTATATATATATGTGTGTATATATGTGTAGATATATACATGTATTTATGTGTATATTAATTATCTACGCATCTATCTTTATGGGTTGCATTTAGTAGATATGTAGCCAACATGGGAAAATCCTTGACTAGAATAAAATTTATGGCTTCCATTTTGTGGTTATGGTGTGAACACAATAAAATAATTAATGGTGTTGATTGTATGTTTGGTTGCATTAGGTATTATAAATTATTGTTTTGTTCCTTAAGATATGTTTGGTATATTTTAATATGTGTATATTTGTGTATATATATAGATATACATGTATATATATGACATGTATTTATATATATATATATATATAAAATTTTAGTGGGTCTCTCTTTATGAATTGCAATGGAGAAAAATCCTTGACCTTATGCAGTTTTCCTCGATTGTAACTATGTTGATTTACCATAAGGTACTGTTGATTGTTTCAAATATGTTGTCTGATTCTCATTATCTGGAGAACAACATTAATTATTTCATTATTTTATTCTATTCCAACAATAACCAAAAAATGAAAACTGTTGTGTTTTTTGCTAAACTTCCCCATCTTGGTTACCATTCAAACCAATAATGATTGATTTAGGGTTCACATTCTCGTGGTGTTGTTTTGCATAAGGGATTGTTCACTATTTTTGGCTGTGTTAGGTTAACGGTGTTTTATTTATGGATTTTGTTATCTGGCTATGGTTGGAAGAGAATAAAATAATTAATGTTGTCCATTCTATGTTTGGTTACATTATGTATTATTGATTATTGTTCCTTAGCTTAGGATGCACTTGTGTCAAATTTTCCAGGAATTTTCGTTACCCTCACCATATTTCTCTCTTTTCCTAGCATTGGGGCAGACTTGGCAGATGGGCTATAGTTTGGTCAAGATTTTCATAAGCCCTGCTGGTATATATATATGTATATATATGTATATATATGTATATATATGTATATATAAATGTATATATATATATATATGTATATATATATATTTATATATATATATATACATATGCATATATACATATATATACAGTTAAAACAAGACATCATAAATATCATAGACCACACCTTTTGGAACCATCAATACGTGTAAAAAAATACAAGAGAACCTTCAATGGTCAGGATTTTCATCAGCCTTGCTAGTATATATATATGTATATGTGTGTATATATATGTATATGTGTGTATATATATACATATGCATATATACATATCTATATAGTTAAAAGAACACTAGATAAATATGACAGACCACACCTTTTGGAACCATCAATACATGCAAAAAAACACAAGATATACACACCTTTTGGAACCACCTTCACTAAAATTGCACACCATTCAACATACTTGCACCTTTATAAAAGATTTCCCTCCATGCTCATAGCCACCTTCAGTAACAACATAAACCTTCGAATGACACCAACTAATATAGTATCGATAACTGCACAAACATTTGTTTTGTTTTCCAAGGACTTTAAAACATATGTTACTTGCACCAACACCACTACATGGGAACCATACAACAATCAATGCTAATGGAATTTCACTGGCCTCCTCTACACTTGCATCATTTTACTAGACTCCTCTAACATTGTGATAAATTCCCACCACCTTTCACATGGTAGCAAAGTCCCAAGTCCAACCACCTTCACATAGGTTCCACAACCAATGAATGCACTTGCACCTTTACAAAATATTTCCATCCTTGGCCATAGCTACCTTGAACAACAAGAAAGAGCCTCAGAGTGACAAAATAATACATTTTTGATAACTCCAACAACATAATAGATTAACTATTTTCTAGCCATTCACATAGAACTGAAGCCATAAATGGAACAATATAACCAGTAGTTAAGGACATGCCAAAACCCATAAAACTATACAACCTTCCTAGCAACAATCGACACAATTAAAGAATATTTTTCCTAAGAATAACCTAGATGAGATGAAACTCTACTCGCTTCCTTCAATAACAGGCCTTCATGCTTCCTTTCTCTTTTATTCCTTCTTTCTTGACAACCTTCCAAAGAACACCATAGAATTATAGCGTCTTAGACCTTTTGGAACCATCGATGCATGCAAAAAATTAGGAGACATAACATTAACTATTTCATTGTATTAAAAACACAAGATAACATCCAACCACCTTCACATAGATTTCACAATTGATGAACGTAGTTGTAGCTTAAAAGAAGCTTGCCATCCTCAGTCACAGCTATGTTTAATAGCAACATAAACAAAAAGAATTCCAACCAACAATATGTGCTTGATCACTACATAGACATCCATTTTTACAAAAATATGTATGTATACATAGCTTGACTAGGATGACGAAGAACAAGGCAAGGGCTGGTGTCATAAATGGAAGCCATAAATGAAATAAAATAGTATAACGTAGATGGGAACATTGAACAATGCTTGATGCAAAGCAAGATGAACTTCATAATATTAACCATTTTATTGCATTGCAACCACTCTGACAAAACAAAAGATGTAAATGAAACAATATTGTTATCAACTATCACTTAGATGGTTGGAAGAGAATAAAATAATTAATGTTGTCCATTCTATGTTTGGTTACATTATGTATTATTGATTATTGTTCCTTAGCTTAGGATGCACTTGTGTTAAATTTTCCAGGAATTTTTGTTAGCCTCACCATTTTTCTCTCTTTTCCTGGCGTTGGGGCAGACTTGGTGGATGGGCTATAGTTTGGTCAAGATTTTCGTAAGCCCTGTCAGTATATATATGTGTATATATATATGTATATATATGTATATATATATGTATATATATGTATATATATATGTATATATATGTATATATATATATACATATATATATGCATATATACATATATATACAATTAAAATAAGACATCATAAATATCATAGACCACACCTTTTGGAACCATCAATATCTGCAAAAAAATACAAGAGAACCTTCAATGGTTAGGATTTTCATCAGCCCTGCTAGTATATATATGTATATGTATATATATGTATATGTGTATATATATATACATATGCATATATACATATATATATAGTTAAAAGAACACTAGATAAATATCACAGACCACACCTTTTGGAACCATCGATACATGCAAAAAAACACAAGATATCCTTCAACCACCTTCACTAAAATTGCACACCATTCAACACACTTGCACCTTTATAAAATCTTTCCCTCCAAGCTCATAGCCACCTTCAGTAACAACATAAACCTCATAATGAGACCAACTAATACAGTATCGATAACTGCACAAACATTTGTTTTGTTTTCCGAGGACTTTAAAACATGTTACTTGCACCAATACCACTACACGGGAACCATACAACAATCAATGCTAATGGAATTTCACTGGCCTCCCCTGCACTTCTGTCATTTCACCAGACTCTTCTAATGTCGTGATAAATGCCTGCCACCTTTGACACGGTAACAGAGGGCCAAGTCTAACCACCTCCACATAGGTTCCATAGCCAATGAATGTACTTGCACCTTTACAAAATCTTTCCATCCTTGGCCATAGCTACCTTGAACAACAAGAAAGAGCCTCAGAGTGACACAAAACAATACATTTTTGATATCTCCAACAACACAATAGATTAACTATTTTCTAGCCATTCACATAAAACCGAGGCCATAAATGGAAGAATATAACCAGTAGTTAAGGACATGCCAAAAACCATAAAACTATACAACCTTCCCAACAACAATCGACACAATTAAAGAATATTTTTCCCAAGAATAACCTAGATGAGATGAAACTCTACTCGCTTCCTTCAATAACATGCCTTCACACTTGCTTTCTCTTTTATTCCTTCTTTCTTGACAACCTTCCAAAGAACACCATAGAATTATAGCATCCTAGACCTTTTGGAACCATTGATGCATGCAAAAAATTAGGAGACATAACATTAACTATTTCATTGTATTAAAAACACAAGATAACATCCAACCACCTTCACATAGATTTCACAATTGATGAACGTAGTTGTAGCTTAACAGAAACTTGCCATCCTCAGTCACAACTATGTTTAATAGCAACATAAACACAAAGAATGCCAACCAACAATATGTGCTTGATCACTACATAGACATCCATTTTTACAAACATATGTATGTATACATAGCTTGACTAGGATGAGGAAGAACAAGCAAGGATTGGTGTCGTAAATGGAAGCCATAAATGAAACAAAATAGTATAACGTAGATGGGAACATTGAACAATGCTTGATGCAAACCAACATGAACTTCATAATATTAACCATTTTATTGTATTGGAACCGCTCTGACAAAACAAAAGATGTAAATGAAACAATATTGTTATCAACTATCACTTAGATGGCCAGAGGTGGAAAATACTAAAAAAACATTGCAAGAAAAGCATAGAAAAGAACCATACACAAGCCAAACCATAGACCAAACAATATTGTTGCAAAGAAACAATATACTCTCTTTTCAATTGAACCATATCAAAAGGGAAACACGATACCCTAAAAGAACGCAACCTATATAGTATTAAATATTCAATTACGCTATAACAATCATACAATAAAGCATAGATCCCAATAGTGGATCACATGGAAAACCCAGGGAACACAGAAAGTTGCTAGGAACAGCCCAATAGAAAACCTGCATCTAGGGGGCACAGACCCAGAATGAACCGATATTGGTTCCAATGGTAGCTGACATGTGTGAAGAGTCACTAACAAAAGAGGAGAATGACTATTTTGCATCCATTCACATAGATCAGAACCAATAAATGAAACAATATTCCCATCAACCATGTAGATGGAAAAACCCACAAAACACAAGAAAAGTTGATTCGAAGATCCACCAAAAACACAACAGATTAGCTATTTTTCAAGCACTCCCACAAAATGAAAGCCATAAATGAATCAATATAGCTAGCAGTCACCACCATGCCTAAATCCACAATTTTAACTGTTGATGGTTAGCCTT
>VDFB02178980.1:102556-104297 GCA_007258455.2 Sequoia sempervirens
GAAAATTTTGTGTGGATGTTTGGTCTCTTGAATGCTAGCTAGTTTTGAGATTACTTGTTGTATGGTTTGCATCTAGTTGGAATACTTCTGATTGTATCTATTGTTTTTCCAATTGTATATAAACTATGACATGTAAGATAGGGCTTCCTTTATACTGTACTCAATGTATGGAACACATCAAATGTAGAAAAGAAACAATATTGCTTGCACCCAATGGCGGCTAGACATAACTCATAAACCAAACCATTTGTAGCAACCTATAGAGCAACAACCAACAATCTTCTTTTGACAGTAAGATAAGTTGTTTCACAAATATTATGTGAACAGTTTTACAAATATGCACCTCTCTCGATTTCCTTCAATTGCACCTCTTGCCACTCGGTTTGTCTTCCCTTTGTCCCCTGTTGATGGATTCTTCTAGATGAACATAGAACTATCACAATCCACACTAGTTGTAGAAATTTTGTGAAGGTGGTTGGTTGTTATCTTTGGTTCTTTGCATGCGTTGATGGATGCAAAAGGTGTGCATTGTGATAATTCTTATATATATATACACACACACACACACAAACACACGTATTCTTTTATATATATATATATATGTGTGTGTATATTTATATATGCATAGATATATATAGACATAGATATATACATGTATGTCTATTTATATATGTACATATAAATATATGTGTATATATATGTATGTATCTATATGTTTCTTTGTATATATATATATATATATGCACACTATGTTGTTGAAAATTGCACATACATTCACCTTGTTCCCAGGGGACTTTAAACACGTGTGTTGCTTGCACCATCAGCACTACATAGAAACCATGCAATGATTAATGTTGATGCCATTTTACTGAAATCCTCTATCGTTGTACCAAACTATTTTTTAAACTTAAAAAAAAATGATAGAACAACACCTGCTATATGGTGTCGGAGGCCTAGGCACATGCAAGCTGGGAAAAATTCCATCCAATGTTTCCCATAGCCAAATGCTAATTCATCTTGTTTAGATTGTGTTGTGGAGAAGAACACAAAGTATTTAACTATATTGCAATGATTTACATACAAGAAAATCCATAAATGAGACAATATTATATTTTGTTGTGTAGATTTGCATGTAAACCAAAGTAGATGTAAGCAATGTGCATCTCTATTCTTGCTAATGTTTATTGTTTTTTTGAAAATAGTTATTTCTATGAACCTTGACATGAGATACTTCAAATGTTATACTTCATATCACTATTATATAGAACATTGAAGCATGTCTTGCTAATTATTTGCTTTCCTTCATATTGTTGGTGTTTCTAGAGGAAAAAAGCGAGAATTTTAATATTGAAACAGTTAACTTGGAATAAAAAGTTTTATGTTAAGTATTATTTGAATCATTAAAGACTTTGTTATTATTAATTGTTTTATGCCATATTGTTAATGGTTGTGTAAAAAAATTAAGAGCTAATGTTGTGTTTTGAAGCCATAGACCTCCTAGCCACCTACTAGTGTTGCAGATCTTCATTCCTAAAAAGAGCAGATAAAGCAATGTTGGTGGTCTCTAGCTCTTCTAAGGCTGAGGAACAATCCTCAAGCATCACTCCTATAAGTCTTTTTGTTGTTTAGTTTATTGTTGCTGCCAATTTCCTTGCTAGTTTCTAAAGTATGCCAAACAAATCAAAGAAATATGTTATTTACACTAATAATTGCTATTATATATGTTCTAACTTATTTATAT
>VDFB02178981.1:0-20219 GCA_007258455.2 Sequoia sempervirens
AATATTTATAATTGTTTGCAAATGATTAAAATAACCTGAATAGGACAATGTTGGCTTAAAAAAATGTATTGCTTTGGTTTCATTGGAGATAACTGGAAAATTTCATTTCTTATTTCTATTTAATCACCCAACCAATAGATATATTATGTTTATAGGCAAAGACAATACCTGTTTTGTACATGGATCAAAGCATTAAGGTAGATTCAAAGGAATCTATTTAAGATATACATCATGAATATTGAAAAAATATCAAGAAAGCCCAAAAACAATCCCTACTACATATGACAAACACATTCTTAAAAAATCAACACAACACTCATAAGGTCAGTGATGTGTTGTACCCTAGTGTTAAAGAAAAGTAGATAGGGTTGAGGACTCATTAGAGGACAAGTTATTTTTATATGGATCTTAGTTATAAGAATTCCAACATGCTAATTATGCTTTGAATGCATAACTACCATATTAGGATCATCAACAACAGGCTTATAAAACCCTTACACATATTCATAGGCAATAAATAAAATCTCACTTTGAAAACACACCACATGGATACCAGTAACTTCACATTTCACAATAGGGTAAATCTCAATTTGAAAATCGATTGTAAAGAAATGAAAAATCCCTATACTGGGTATACCTCTAGGTTTGTAAATGTTTTTCCATTTTATTTTGTTCAAACCATGAAGTGAACTATCCTTTTTATCACAAGCTCCTCATTTTCAAGAACAACCAACAAAGCAATAAGTCATCTAGGAAAGTGAATCAAACATCTCACTTTTGCTCTTCCACTGCACAAAAAATCCAAGTACAATAAGCATTAGGAAAAATGTGTTGAAAATTATTCTACTGTTAATCATAAATCACCCCACATACAATCATCTTACCAAGTAGTTAGCTGCATGAAATTATCTTGCATGACCATAGGAGGCAACCTGAGATAAAGTTCAAAGCAATGGGAAGATAAAATTGAGAGCACCATTTGAGAGGGCCTAATTTATCTTCCACATTAGATCTCTCCCACCTCTTAGTAGGTTGAGGCTCTTTTGAAAAATAAAAGGCCACACCCTTCATCCTCACCTCTTGAATGCATTTGATTGGAGCCCTCAAATCAATCTTATCCCTTTGCAAGATCTTTACAACATTTCCTTGACCAATCAACTTGTGCAGAACAACACAAATGAAAAACAAAGAGGTCACAAATGGCATAGTACCAGGGATCCACCATCTTGTACAAGTGTTAGTAGTAAATAGAAGATTCAAAACAATTCCATGAAACCCAAAAAGAAGCAAGAAAGTTGTTAAATATTTGATTTGATGCTCTCAATGGGTCTTTATACAATAGTGGTTTACAATTTTACGAGGAGGGAGCTATTTTTTTCTTTGAAATCGTATATTTTTAGAAAATATAATGATTTAAGCCTTAAAAAGTTCCATTTTAAGGATTCCAATTGAAGAGAGTTTGATCAAATCACCTTAGATCAAACCCCATTGGATAGAACCTTGCTAGTTTTAAACCATACCTATAAATGAGTCTCCTTTACACCTATCAAAATGCTGATAAAAAATCACTTTTGATTTAGCTTTTGGGGGATCAAATGAATTCATTTAAAATTTATTTCAAATGATTATGGTATTCCTTAGAATGAGCTATCCAATGAATATAATTTTAATATGTTTTGGTTTTGTTATGTAATTTTTTTTTTAGTTTTATTAAACATAGTTTTTTCATCAAAAATGAATGTCTTTGTTCTTCACATGTGGAAAAATGTGATTATCAAAAAAAATTGAAAAATAGGTGCACCAAATATTGGAGCCCTTGATCCAACAAAAAAAAAAAAAAAAAATTCGATACATACAGTAAAATTTATGCGTTATACGATCGCATTATGTCTGAATTGTAATTGGTTTGACTTTCAAACTTGATTAAAGAAAAAATATTCAATAAAAAACTATCTAACCAAGTGGAAGCACTAGATATCGAAGTTAAAATCTAGAATTCAAAAAATAGAATTTTCCATCCTTCCTTGGGAAATAAAGTTATGTGTTATCTGAGTTATTGTGTCCTTTTTAAAAATATTGTTTTGAAAAACCGGTTTTAAGTGGGAGATGGAAAAAGAGATTACAGATTTTATTCCAAAAATTTTGAAAAAATATTTTAAGAATCTATAGACAAAATTTGATGAGACTCTGGTTGCATCATCTTCAAATTCCACCAGCGGTTTAGCCGTTATAGGTGCTGAATGTGAAGATTTAGTTAAAATAATAATTTGGTGTCTAGTTTGGTAAGTGTGAAAAGCCACTATTACAGGATCACCCATCCTATAGACTCTTTTGATTCAATGTGGTGTGCAACAATTTCCTCCTCTCCCTGCCACAATTTGAGCATAAGAAATTGGCCCATGCTATCTACAATTTCTTCTAGTGGGTGTTGTGGATAAGAAGAAGAATCAATCTTTATCTTCTCCTAATCCATAAGTATCTCCAAAATATGATAATCAACACCCATACTCATTGCACATACATCAATATGACTACCTTCATCATCAACCATCTTAAAGAAATAGGATCTAATTTGCTAAAATCTCAAATCATCAATCAATCAAAAAATTATTACAAATGGGTATTTTCACTAGGAAGAAAAAGGAATTGCAGAGTGTAGAAATTGAGAACGTGGGAGAAATGGTAGAGTATTAGTACCAAGGATGATTAATTTGAGGAAAATTGTACAATGGTGTAACAAGTAGGTTGTTACAGGACCATTATGACTTCCTAAATATAAAAAAATGCTTGTTGCTTTCTCAATTTTATAATTTCAAATTCCAAATTTCAAAGAAGGGATAAGGCTTTGAGGTGCATTACCGTTTAATTTTTTTGGGGGATGCATAGTGAGGTGAGGAGGGTGATTCGAGATGCATGGGGATGAGTAATCTAAATTTAATTGGTTAAATATATTATAAAACATAACGATCATAAGTTAATCTAAATTTAATTTATGATTTAAAATATACTTTTTATGCTTTAATTTTCAATTTTATTTATAATTATACAATTTACAATCATTTATAATCTAGTATTACAATTTTATTTGGAAATCTATAATTTATCATAATTTATAACCATAGTTTACAATACTTTATATTTCTCCAATCTAATTAAGCTAAGAGTTGATGGTATACATAAAAATAAAAATACAACCTACATAGATTTAAAAAAACTTAAACTATAAAATAACTCTAAAGTAAATAAAATAAATTAAAATAAAATAACTCTTTATAAATTGATGAGGATAGTTGGACATATGCCAAAATTATACTTGATGTCCTAGTGGTTGTTGATGCAAATTCCTTACTTTGTGATCATGCATTAATTGATTGCTTTGTTGGAACCAACACACATTTATTTATTCAAAATTAGTCTTTAAAATTTAATTCACTAAAATATGAAGTGGAAAATTCTCTGATTTGGATTTGCTTGTATAACCTTCCTAAGAACTTTTGTTAATGTATGTACTTTACATTATTGGCAGTAACTTGGGAAGTTGTACTTGATGAAGAATGGTTGGCGGAGAATTCAAAACTATATTCTTGATTATATGTGGTCACAATACACAAACTTTCAAAAGACATTAACCTTATGTGCACTTAATGGAGGATGGGTGCAATCAATTGAGGCTAAAGAGAAGAAATTATTTTTAATAAAATGTGGTAACTTCTCACATTTCATAAAATATTGACCCAAGGATAAGCCTCAAAAATAGAAACAAATATGGGTTCAAAAGACCAAAAACTTGGTTCTTGGCCTAGTCCAATTACCCACAATGATTGAATTAGACTGAACAAAAATTAGGAAGGTATGTACATAATCATGTTATATTTGTTCCTTTTAATGAGATAGTTTCTAATGTAGATACTTTGGAGGTAGAAGAGAAAATGAGTGTAGAAATATATTTTAAATTATATGATGAGTTAGGAATCGTGAATGTAAGATACATTATCTACTCTATGAACTAATATTTTGAAGGCCTATATTGATTAGAGGTAGAGGGAGAGAAAAACCAATAAGCAAATAGCAAAGGAATTTTCTTTGTCTAGAGGACAACCCAACACTAATCACTACCTACTTGGATCTAAGGGAGGAAGCCCCTCCCTTAGAGGGAAATTAAGATTTCCTCATGAATATTAGGGGATTGAACATCTTTGAAAAGAGAATCACATAGAAATAATAATGGTTAACAACCACCACAAGGTAAGTGGTCCTCTCTTGAGGAACCTCTTGATAGATAAACCCTAAAACTTGGATTCTTCACCATGCACAAACACTTATTCCCATGTGTAGTAGTGTCCATAATCAAATTTAAAAAATTCAAGTTTCCCACCCCTTCCTATCTTGGAACATACAATGTTTTCCATGATCATTTTATTGAAAAATTGGTATAGGATAGTTTAAAAACCTCTTTTCCCCTCCAACCATTCATGAGATACAAATTAAAAAAATTGTTATTATCATTCATCCTCCAACACAAGTTAAATTATAGGATCATTTGTATTAACCTAATTTGAGTTGGAGTTAATAAGGGTTATCTATGCATAGTATGTTAGATATTATCCCATGTTGCTATAAAATTAGAATTGAATTGATATACAATATTATGTAAAATTAATTAAGATTGCCTTGCGAGTCATGGTTTTGTATAGTCTATGGTTATGTATGCATTTTGGATTCAAGTTACTTTAGCTATTATATTGGACATATGAATGGATTTTATTAAGCATGTAATTAATTTTTATGGCCAATAGAAACTAGAAGTCCCCTAAGAAAACTCTAATTATGTTATCCCTAGAAATGTCTTGACCTTATTCCATGAAGGAGACTAAGGCCTTTAATTTTAATTAATGTTGTATTGTGATTTATTTGCATTGTAAAATTTATATTTTATTTTCCTAAGGTATTTAGGAGTTAGAATTTGGGATGAGGAGATTGTAGTTGGAAAAACTTGGATTTTCCTTTGATAATATTTTCATAACACAATTTTTTTATTGAAAGGATAAAATTATAATTTTTAAAATATAAATGTGTAAAATCAATATCTAGTGCATGGGTATTTTTCATAAATTTTTATTACATTTTCTAAATTAATTGTTGAAGTCAAAATAATTATAATTTGGACATATGTGTATGTCGTAACTCATACCTTGTTTTGTATGTATTAAAATTATTGTTATCATTATTTTATGAAATAGGGATATCAATACCTAATGCACATATTTTCAAAAAACAAAATCTCTATTTTTCTATTTTTTCCTGTGTATGAAACACATAGGGTTGGGAGCTAGCTTCGGTTGGCTAAATCTTTCCCTATTGTAGGAGGTTGGTCCGAGGTCTAGTCTCCCCACCCCATGGTATTTTGACATTAATGGCCTTGGTCACCCTTGATCCGTTAAAAAAAGTTTACAGGCTGCTACCTGCAGTTTATAGAGTCATTTTGATTCCTGTGATCTAATAATAAAAAACATGTATGAAACAAATACCTTGATGTTTGGTGAAAAAACTACATTCAAAAGAAATAAAATATAAATATAATAATAAAATTAAAAAATATTCAAAATTATAATTTTTAGAAAGCTTATAATAATGGCTACATACTTACAAAACATAATTTCTAAATGGGTAAAAGTAAAAGCCTATGTCACACTTTTATAAAGGAATTAGCCAACACAAACAAAAATTCTCAACTTCAACCAAATAAAAGTGGTTCTTATTTTTTGAATTTCAAAATGATGTAAACTAATAAAATGTAGAATTCTTGATGAAGTTTATTCTTGTAATTTTTTTAAATTAAAAAAAATTGATATTTTCTTATAAATTTAAGAGCAGATTTTAATTGTTGAAAATTTAATGTGGGAGAAAAAATATACTTGTGTCAAGAAAAAAAATGAATTTAATGTGGGAGAACCTAGGGCAGGTATTTCTTAGATTTTCTTGCAAAACCCTAGTTTCAAAAAGAGTTATCATGGCTAGAACAAGAGATTGGGAAAGATGATTGAAAGCATGAATGTTAAGGTTGATGAATATTTGTGTCAGATCTCACAAGAACAAGAGGTTTTTGGATCTAATATACCCCCCTACATTGAAAAAGAAGAAGAAGAGAAAGAAGGAAAGGAACAATGATGGAGAAGAAAAACACAACTCACTCTTCCAACACACTTAGCTCAATTACAAATTACGAAGGACTTTGTAGTCAATATGATTTAAAACTTCACTCCCAAATTTTATCAATATAGTACAATCCTCAAACAAAAATGGATTGAATTGATAATTTCATTTGTCATTCAATCCCCAAAAATATCAATCCCAATGAAAATACAAATTTCATTCATAAATAACTCCAACAATTTCATTTATTCTCAATTTTACAAAGCAATATTTACAAAGAGCAAACCTGAATATGTTTGCAAGCTTTCAAATTTAGATTCTGTTTTGTGTCTGCACCTCAATCTACAACACTAATTCTAGTATCCACTTTAGCTACATCCCTTCATTTGCTTCACTATTTATTCCCCTCCTTGTCTCTTCATCTTCTCTCTTGTCACAACTACCAGTCTATTCCACACTCTTTTGACATTCAAGCTCTTCTTCTTCTTCAATGTGACCCCTTGGCTATTCTAAGATTCATCAACTTTAGATCTCCTCCCTTTTGTTCTCTCCTATTATTACCATTTAATTGGTGCTTACTTTGCAAGGTCTTTTATCTTCTAATTTTTAAATGAATGGCTTATACACCATTTTTCTTCCTCAATTATTTCCCTTGCTACTCACCTTGACCCTTATCTTCTTCCACCCATTATGTAGCCCATCACATCCACAACTTACATTTCTTCTACTATCATTACTTGTTACTTAAAAACTCCATCAACTTGTCCTTTATTGCACCATTTCAAACTTAAAATCTGCTCTTTTGGCCACTAGTTTTCTGCTCCTTAATCTGCACTTTATAGTACTCCCCATGTGTCTCCTTCTATACTAACATGGTCTTTTGTTGGTTATTTTATTTTCTTCAAATACAAGTAGCCTTTGTCCTCCCAATTTAATTTCTATTGCTCTAATATTTTCCACTCACTTTTTGTACTTAAATATGCTCTTATTTTAGTCGCCCAATATCAACCAATCAACTTTCATCTCTCTTCAATCCATCTTTCAATGCAACTCCATCAATTTTAATCTGATATAACTTTCTATCTATTTTGTATGCAAGAATAATGCTTATCGCAACCACTTTGTTCTTCTAGTGCTACCTTTAATGTATCATTTTAGGCATTGGAATCAATCCTTAACTAGTTTGACCTCACCAATGTTTTCTAATTTGATAATGTATTTCTCGGCTTCATTTTCCCATCATTTTCCCATGTGTATCATTTTATGTGTTGTGTTGATTAACCTCCATTCTTCTCTCCTAGCTGCACATTCTTTTCCCACTCATGTAGGCGACCACTTGTCTCACATCAAAATTTGCCATTTATTCTTCATTATGTGGTGATTCTTCATCTTCCTTTGGTTGGACATCCCCTCCAATACAAATGTCTTTTGAGTTGCCTCCTTTGTTTTCTATTTATAAGTGATACTAATAAAATTTTGAATAATAATTGTAGGATAAAATCAAATTATCATTTAGTTAGGTGGATTTCAACAAACTCATTAAGTTATACGCAATAAGACTCAAATGCATGATGTTTATAAATTTTCCCTCAAAAATCACATGGAACTGCTTTAGAGAATGAAAGAAAAAGAAAAGACAACAAAACCAAATCAATTTTTTTTCGGTTGATGTTGATATCCTATGAACCTAGATTCTCTTGCATTAGACACACCAAGTAAAAAAAATTTGAGCATGGGCTCACAAAGGTGGAGTTAGATGATAGAACCACCTTTCAAGACTACAAATAGTCTCCAGTGAACTCCATCGCTAATAGCTTGACCTCCTCCACCAAATTCTCTTCCTCTTCACTACATGTGCTCCTCTGGTATGTCTTCTTTGCATTCAATCCTTGCAACCTCCACGTTGCAATCATATCTTGATCCTCACAAAGATTCCACTTCATCTACTGTAATCCGCCATTACCACTTTCCTTTAAACTTTTTTATCTCAATCGTACGAGACTCCACTCACCTATAATGATACTTTAGAGCTTCTCACTTGTGCTTCCAACTCTACACTTTCCAACCCTCAACCACTCAGGACTCCACACACCTACAATGGTACTTTTGAGCTCTTCAATTGTGCTTCCACTATCCACAGGTTTCATCACGAGATGCCTCATGTTTGGTGATTTTCTTGTGCCCCAAAAACCTTTGCTCACTTCCCTCTCCACCCATAGGTCTTGGTGCGAACTACCTCTCTCTCGACACTCTATCTACGTGCTTATAAACTCTAGCTCTGATACAACTTGATGGAGAAGAAAAAGACAACTCACTCTTCCAACATGCTCAAATCAATTACACATTATAGAGGACTTCATAGTCAATATGATTTGAAACCTCAGTCTGAAAATTTATAAATCTAATAAAATCCTCATACAATAATGGATTGAATTTAAAATTCCATTTGTCATTCAATCCCCAAAAGTATTGATCCCAATGAAAATAAAAACTTCATTCATAAATAACTCCAAATTTTTTCTTTATTTGCAATTTTATAGAGCAATATTTACATAGAGAAAATGCTCTATATTTCTATACATTATTTTTTCTATTCTTGTATCTTGGTGGTCCTGATTTTAGTGTTTGTGTAGTGTCTCAATTTATCTTCCATATGATGAAGTTTTCCGAAGTTGGTTTGTAAATTTTTTTATCTCATGACTTCATCTTCTGAGCTTTCGAGATGAAGTGCTTTGTTTCTATTTTCTTTCTGCTAGCTAATTTTGGCATGAAAGTTTGAAAGAAGTATATGGAAGTTTTACTAGATGTTCATGGAATGTCTCTTTGTGGTCCACACATCAATAGTTGATCTCTATGGTGCTGCATATTGTTTGAGTTGGTTCTCTTAGTGATTTGTGGATGTTTGGATGACAAGGCTTGTTCTATTGCTTGTGTTATGTGCTTTGGGGTCAGTGCTACTAATTGAGATTGTGTTAAGATGAGTTTGGGTCTTTCCCTATCTTTTTGAGAAGCACATTAAGTAAATTTAGATGGAAGATGTGTTTTTGGCCTGATTGGTAATGTTGCTAGTGTTTCTTCTACATGTTTTGTTGTTGTTGACTTGGGATTATGTGTGCAAACATGTTTAAATTTTGGGATCACATTGGAAGATGTAATAAGCTCTTTTAGGTCCTCTTTATCTCCTATATAGGACCACTTTCATCATATTCAATTTTTTGAGGTTTACTTGTTGAGGTCATTGCTTATCTCCTATTATGGCCAACCTAATTTGATGTTTTTCTTACTTGTTGGGGATATAAATAGAAGAAAAAAATAGTTGCAAATTGTGTAAGAGCAGAACAATGCAATAATTAATGTGATTTATAGAAAATATAAGTTAGATGCGCTTCAATGCCTCAGTCACCAAAGTGTATTTTTGACATATTTAAATTAAAATCTTCATGTATCGTACTTGTAGATAGTGAGTCTTCCTAGTAGGTCCTTGTATCTTTCCCTAAGGTTGTGTACCTCATCATGCAATTCCTTGTATATTTCCCTAAGGTTTTATACATTAGCCTGCAAGTCCCTTAGGGAGCAGTCTATTTCTTTAGGTAGTGAGCCTTAAAACAAACTATAATCTTATTCATATTTTATGATATTTCTCTCTATAGTTTTTTCCATCTTGGGTTTTCGATGTATATTTGGTGTTCTCTTGTGCATGTGTGTTCATTTCTTTATCTCATTGTTTTTTATTTCATTAAGAGTTGTTGGTTTTTTTAAAGGTTGTTGATCTTGTTAGAAGTCTGAATTTACATTGTGTTGAAGGGTTTACATTTTGAAGATAATGATTCACCCCCCTCAGAGTATCTAGGCATGTTCAACAAATAGTTTTGAAGAAATTGAAATACATTCATAAGATAGTGATTATTTTATTAATTATCAAAATAGTTTTACATAGATGTGGGTGCCTCTACAACCTAGAAGCATTTACCCTCCAATATCAAAAAATACAAACCAACCATTATCATGGCAGAGCCAGTGATTTTGCAACAGAGATTACCAACGAAAAATCCCCCCATAATCATTGACCATGTAGGGTCTAAAATTTTACATTCAATAGCTAATATTTCCAACCATTTTTGTTCCTTGGATTGCAATTTCATTCAAACATATTATAATTTAGGCACACCATTTTTTTTCGCTGCTCTTTAAAAAATTGATCATCATCAACATATGGTAATTTATTTGTCCAAATCCAACCCTTGAATCTTGTAAACACCATTATTTCCTCTTTTCACAAAAAGTTTTGCCACCTTCAACCACCCTTCAAACATCTCTGTCTGCAATAGTTTGTAAGAAATTCACAAATTCCTCCATCCACTCAAAATTTTGGTACACCTCCAAGTTTAGATAGCACTTTAGAAATCTAGTGCCATAATTAGCTTGTATCCTATGTCTTTCCAAAGTTGCATCCTTAATGTCCACAATAAACAAGTACCTCTTCTTTGTGCCCTGGGAACAAGCAACCTTCATGGAATCATCAAGTGGGGGATCCATTTAAAATTTCTCATACTAGAATGTCCTCAATGAGAAACTCAAATTTTTATGAGAAGTCTCACCATTGCAAAATCACTCCTTTAGTTCCTACAAAATCAACATAAGAAGAAAAAAATCTTGACATAATGTAAGAATTAACTCTAGATATCGTTCACTCCCCTCCATGTATTTCTATCCCAAAATTAATTTGATAGCATCTATGTTAGTGTGTATATTGCATACACAAGATTTAATCTACTTAGGTGTCCATTGGCCCTTCCCACATCCCATTTTTCACTTTATAAAAGGAGTGCTTTGTAAATAGTCATAACGGGCTCATTGGAAGCATTGTGAGAAAGAAATAACTTTAACAAAAAATGACACTGAATTTCAAGCTACATAGAAAAATTTATGAAGCTTTCAAATACTTCACATTTTGAAAATAATTGATCCTCCTTGAAATAGTTAATTTTAGATTTTTTGAAAAAAATAGAAAAGAGAGGAAAAATAAGAGAGGATTTTTGAGCCCCCTTGGGTTGGAAATAATCAAGGGCTAGAATACCATGAGCTGAGGGCATAAAAATGATATTGTTTGACATAAGCCCTATGGTAAAATATGACATTATTGAATTGGAATAAAAAGGGAGGTGAACAATAGTGGTCTTCCTTCCATCAAATTTGATAGTTGTTACCACCAAGAAAGAGCCCCAATGTCATGCCCCACCTAAATTAGATCTATAACAAAAAAAAGGTTGAAAGTATCTTTGAGATATCACAGGTTTTTGAAAAATGCAAAGGGATTTCTTTGCAAAATCCTGATAGTTTGAATGTTCCTATACTCTTGGAAACCATCACACAAATGGATCAAGATTAAATCATGGCAGAGATTCCTTGCAACCTTCCACAAGTGATTCATGACCTGTAAATTCATTGAAATTTGGCAAAGATTCTTCATGGCCTACTAAAGATGATTCATGACTTGTATATTGATCGAGTCCATGAATTCAAGTGTGCTTCCACAAATGATATTAAAATTAAATGACCGTCCAAAATGAAGCATAACCACTATGAAGAAATCATGAAGTTTTGGTTGATGTGTACCTGAGCTCAAGTGAGGTGGATGTATCTTCCCCTATTTGGTATCACAAATTTGTTGGAATTTACTGATTCAATCCATAACTCCCATGAAACACCTGCATGCAATTACCTATCAGAATAGAGAAGATCAAGAGCGATATTTTGCTCAATAACTTGAGAATTATATTGATGAAAATAACATGGATTCAACCATGTTACATGGATGAATCTTACAAATGAATTTGCATGCTTATATAAGCAATGCACAATCAAACCCTACATGTAGATTTGACAAGATAGAGACAAGTGTACAAATCTCATGCAATGAGACAACTTGTCCTAAATTTATTCCAATCCCATAATAAGAATTAAACTAAAGATTAAGAAGCAACTCCTAAGTTTAGCTTAAGTGAACTAAAGTAAAAAAAGCCTCTAATAATTAATTACTGATTAATTAATTATTAGATAATGGATTATTTACTCCAATAGCCCCCATTAAGATCAACTTAGGGAGAAACTAAACAGTTGATAAAGGAAGCTAAAATGAATGCATAATGGGTCTTGGATACAAGGCTTGATGAGGTACCCATGTACATAAATGAAACTCTCATAATTGGAGAAAAAGAGAAAACCACATGGGAAAAACTCCTCTCCAAAAGAGAGTAAAAGAAATGATTGTACTGATGCAAGAAGAATAGGACTCAATGTGACCCCCCAAGGATTGCTTTTGTCATGCAAGTACAATATATGTCCCCATGATAGGAGAGAGAAAATGAGCATATGAATCCCCCCATAAAGAAAGAGCTCTCGTTCCAATGATGAACACTTGAAGACATAATATGATCCACTGTCTGCAAACAAAATTTCTCTCCTTAGGAAGAAATAGATCAACTGGTGATTAGAGAAGCCAACTGAAAAGAATGGGTGATTATGGTATCCAAATCTAGATGATGCATGTCTCTAAAAACTACTCATGTATCCACATGTTAGAAAGTGATGATGTCAATCTAGAATCCTATGAAGATTGATATAGAACAAACTACAAAGGTGATGAAGATGGTTGGAAAATAGTGGTGATGGGGCTATCAACAAAGAGGAGATGAATGTCCTCAAAGTAACCTTCCAAATCTGCAATATAAGACTCTACAAACAAGGATGATATGTCTATAAGATACAAATCCCAAGTAACTATGTTTGAAAGATGTATACATCATGTTACACTGAATCTATAAGTGCCAAGGATGTGGCGATGCCAGGATGATCAAGAACAACAAAAGATGATGTAGTCTCAATCTAAAGAGTGGGAATGCGAAGACAAGTCTCTAAACCATCAGAACATGCAAGACCTGTGCTATACTCAAGATCCTCTAAATTATTGTCATCAAAGTGTGTGGAATTTGTATCTGCAAGAGGGATGAGACAATCTACAATAGGATCCTCTAGGTATGGAGAGATATGAGAGTCTCCATGGATCTCCCAAAGTTGAGTCCAAAGTATGTGGGGACATTTAATGTTTGATACAACATACATAGTGTCTAGATCAACACTAGAACATATAACCCCTATAATATGATCTCTGATGATGCCCCATATTGATAAACTCCCTGTTGTGTTTGGGTTAGGTATGAGTCCATACAAATAAGGAAAAATATCAAGCCACCTGAGATGTGCCATGATGCCATGTTGCCAAGACTCATAGTTATCCTTATCCAAGTTGATCATATAAGGTTGAATAAAAAGAACCATGAAACTCACTCAAATGAAAAAATAAAAGAATAATGACCTCAGTACTGATAAATCAAATCAAAATATGTCAGCTAATGCAAAAAGATCCTCTCTAGGTGCCAAGACGTCCACGTAATTAAGCAAAGTGTAAAAACACAAAATATTGAATAAAATGTACCCGAGATAGATTCTAGAAAAATTGCATGAATATATTTGAAGAGCTCTACAATACCTTTCCAACTTCGCTTGAATCGTGAAAATCAAAGATACAAGAAAAAATTATTAGCTCAGAAGCACAAAATGAAGATCTTCCTTTGACTGAGAAAAAAAGTAACCAATAGAAAAATATAATAATGAGACCTATACCACTAGAAATTTCATAGAACTAGATTTTTGACAATATCTTGTTTGCCTGATTTTGACATTGTATTCCCATGTTATGCCAAAAAGAAAATAATTTCTCCTTTAAGGAAAATCAGGGCTAGGAGAGGGGCAAAAAAGCTCATTTGTATGGATGATGTCAACATTATGTGAGCTTAAAATTGATGCTTTGATGGTCATCACCATAAAAAATGCCCCCCCCCCCCAAAAAAAATAAATTCAGTCATTAGTTTTGCAAGATCTCCCCAAAATATTCTTAGGGAATCTGAAGATTTAGTTAGATTTGCTGAGTGGCATCGAATTTGAGGAATTGCTGAATTTTTTGGAATATGAGCATCGGTATGCTTTTTATTTTTTGCAAGCTGAGATTAATGACTAGCACCAACTAAGATTATTGCAGCCTTTTGTGATTGTTTTCGACTGACGAAACAGGGGTCCACCCTTGCAGGGCCCGTACAGGGTACTCCTATAGGGCGACGACCCAAAACCCAATTTGCTTTTGATTTTTTTTTGAAATGCAAAACAATTTTTCTTTTGATATTTTTTGATTGATATATATATTTAAAATCTATGTCAAAAAATATTTAAAAAACCAAGAGAAAAAACTACCTGCGCAAATAAATCAATGGCAACCTGGGGTTGCGTGCAAGGGTTGTGCGATTGTATGGATTGTTGTGCATTGACCTCCGATTGTCAATTTTTTTTTTTAACTTCACCAATTTTGACTAAGCAACAGGTGATCTTTAGGTTTTTGCCTGCTCCAAATGCGATGACAAGGCCCATTTTGCTCCAGGATGCACCAATAAATTTCTCAAGATCAGATCCCTCTAGAAATTGTATAGGGGGATAGAGATTTGGGCTCTAATACCATGTTGGAATTGACTGATTCAATCCATAGCTCCCATGAAACACCTACATGCAATTGTCTATCACAATAGAGAAGATCAAAAGCAAGATTATGCTCAATAACTTGAGAATTGTATTGATGCAAATAACCTGGATTCAACCATGTTACCTGGATGAATATTACAAATGAATGTGCATGCTTATATTAGCAATACACAAGCAAACCCTACATGCGGATTTGACAAGATAGAGACAAGTGTACAAATCTCATGCAATGAGACAACTTGTCCTAAATTTAGTCCAATCTAATATTAAAAATCAAACTAAAGATTAAGAAGAAATTCCTAAGTTTAGTTTAAGTGAACTAAAGTAAAAAAGCCTCTAATTATTAATTACTGATTAATTAATTATTAGATAATGACTTATTTACTCCAACAAAACTTTCTACCTCCTCTTAATCGAGGCTTGCAACCAATGTAAATACCAAAAATGAACTTGTTATAGAGGGAATTTTGACATGTAGTGAAAAAATCGTCACTTGTAATGACCAAACCATGCCTCATAATGGAGAACCAAACCTAACCCTCAATCATTCCTTTAGATGAATGATCAAAACTGAAGATAAATTATAGGGGTCACAGGGTTTAATCATGCATCCAAAAATTCTAGCCTGCAAGCTCAAGTTGATAATGCCTTTCTAGTGGATTGTTGCATAGAGATGAGTTGATCAAAAAATATAATGAAATGCTTCACCTTACGACCCATAAAAATCCATGTCCAGCTCTGATACAATAAAAGATCCTTTGATAATCAAAGATTGAAAAAAAGCATAATGCACACAAAACTGCATAAATTCGACCCATAGATTAGATCAATAAGGTGTACATAAATAAGAATGAGGGAGGCAACCAACCTCCATGAAATGAGGATATGAATCCTCACCCATGGAGTGGTGGAAAGTTGCCTACCAAAAATGTAGGAGGAGGTGTCAAAAGAGAATTGACACCTCTAAGGACACCTATATACATTGACACTTCGGGTGAGAAAGGGTCAATAAACACTCATAACACTTGTTTCCTAGAAAAAGTGTATTGGTGTGCCAGCTATGAAACGTGAAATTTTTTCCTACAATTGAATTTCACTTAACTACTTAGTAATGTGATACTCTCTTCTCAACCAATTTATGTAGTAGATTATTTAGAACTGTAGTCTTTATTGACCTTTCTCTAGTTGTATATTCTGAACGACCATATTTATCCTCTCCTAATTAGATTCACCAAGCATATCTCAAAATGAAATGTTGTCATGCACCTCATATTTTGAAGGAATTCATCTTATTTTATTATTATAACAAACATTCCATTAAATAGGGATGCATAGACAAGGCATGTAATTTTCATGCAAAACATGGATAGTTCTTGAATTAACTAGTTATTTATTGTAGATGTGGAAGCAACCTCCCTCCATGTGATTTCCAAACACTTAGTGTATGCCTTTTAAATTCCTATTCAACCTCCATGACTCAAGTTTGGTTAAGAATCAAGTTAACAATTGGTGTGAAGATTAACATGATACTGATAAATTACAAAGTAAAATATAGTGAAATTATTTGATTTCTATGTTTAACTCTTGAATGGGAATTATTTCATTGGAAATCATTTTGGATAATCAATAATATATTAGTGAAATTTAGGCAACAATAGTTTACTTCTCATAGTTCCTTAATCCTATTCTTCGTTATCTCAACTTCTGAACTAACATTTCCAACTCAAGGAAGACTATAAGACATAATATCCTTGTACTTTATCATATATGTAGATAAACCTAAAAAGAGATTTGTTTTACTAATATGAATATTATTTTATAAATATTAAAGTGTGAAAGCTTCTGATAGTGATAATTGTAACTAGCATAAGAATGATACCACGTGTGGCCTTGGATAGATAAGTTTTTTAAAATCTAAAATTTTATGCAATAAATTATTTTCTATGACCTAACTATAAACTATGAATATAGTTTAGTGTGTTCCTAATGGATCTCTAAAGGGGGAAATAGAAGAAATATGTTTTAAATAGAAGAGGAGAATAAAAACCATAAAATATCCATGGCTTGGTAGCTCCAATGGGGATCCACAAATTTAGATCTTTAGCTTTCACCTTGTTGCAGTATTGCTCTTTTGATGATCCTATAATTTACCTTGTGTTGGAGGATGAATGATGATAGCAAGTTTTACATCACATGAATTCTAGGAGGGAAAAAAGAGGTTTATAAACAAGCTTATACTAAGTTTTTAATAAAATGACCATGAAAAAATAGTATCTTCCAAGACAAGAAGGGTTAGGAAACTTTATTTTTTTAAATTTGACTATGGACACTAGTGTCCATGGGCATAGGTTTCTTTACATGGTGAATAATCCAATTTTTTGGGGTTGCCTAATGAGAGGTTCATTAAGATAAGGTGACTTATCATATGGTGCTTGTCAGCCAACATTGTTTTTATGAGATGCTTAGTCATGTGAATCTTGTTAGGGGCATTCAATCCCATATCATTCATGATGAAATATTCATTTCCCTCTAAGGGAGGGGTTTCCTCCCTTATACCTTAGTAGGTAGTGATTAATACTAGGTTGTCCTCTAGATAAAGCACACTCTTGTATTTTTTTATTTCTTTTTCTCTCCCTCTTCCTCATAGAATCCATATTGGCCTTCAAAATATTAGCCACAAATTAGCTAATGCATCTTACATTCATGATTCCTAGTTCTCATCATTTAATTTAAAATCTATTTCTACACTCATTTTCCCTTCTTCCTCCAAAAGCTCTACACCAAAAAGTGTCTCATTAAAAGGAACAAATGCAACACAATTACATACCTTATTAGCTTGTGTAGGGTATAATTCAACCATAGTGGGTAATTGGACTAGGTCAAGAACAAATGCAACACAATTGCATAGCTTATTAGTTTGTGTATATCTTTCCCTAAGGTTGTGCACCTTAGCGTGCAAGTCCTTGTATCTTTCCCTAAGGTTGTGCCTTAGCTTGCAAGTCCTTCAGGGAGTAATGTGTTTCTTTAGAAAATGAGCCAACTTAAAAAAAATGCAATCTTATTCATATTTTATGAGATTTCTCTCTATGGTTTTTTCCTTCTTGGGTTTTCCATGTATATCTGGTGCTATCTTGTGCATGTGTGTTCATTTCTTTATCTCTTGTTATTGTTGATTTGATTAAGAGTTGTTGATTTTTTTAAGGGTTGTTGATCTTGTTAGAAGTTTAAATTTATATTGTGTTGAAGGGTTTAAATTTTGAAGATATTGATTCACCCCCCTCTCACTATCCATGCATGTTCAACAAATAGTATTTAAGAACCTTGTGTCCGGTATCATAAATTCTAGGTTTCAAAAGTAGGTATGTTTTCTAACCTTATTTTTCAATCTGGTTTCCAAAATACATCATCATTTGAAACCTCAATTGACTATAACTGTTACAAACATGTAACATTAAAAAAATTAGTGCATCGTCTATTATAAGAAAGCATTTATTTTTTAAATATATGAAGACATTTAAATGCAATTTTTACTCTAATTGACAGTTGTGATAAATTTCAAAGGTGAATTTCATTGCATTTTTACTTTGTTAAGAATGAAAGGTTTTCACTACATTCATGCTGTCTATGAAATTGTAAGTTGCAAAACACTCTGTTATGAAACCTATAAGACATAGACTATTTTTAAACAATAAAACATAAGAAACCAATTGGTTAGTCACACCTCACCTCAATTTAGTTGTTTTATGTGTCCCCCACTTGTAACTCATTGAGCTATCCACCCTTGAGCTAGGGTCTAAGATTTTACATTCAATAGTTGAGATTTCTAGCCCTTTTTGTTCCTTGGATTGCATTTGATTCAAACATATTATAATTTCGAAACATCAATTTTTTCTGCTCTCTAAAAAATCGATCATCATTAGCATATGGTAATGTATTTGTCCAACTATAACCCTTGAATGTTGTAAACACCATTATTTCCTCCTTTGCACAAAAAAATTGGGCACCTTTGACTACCCTTCAAACATCTTTGTATGTAATAGTTTTTAAGAAATTCACAAATTCCTCCATCCACTCAAAATTTGTCCAAATAGCACTTTAGAAATCTAGTGCCACAATTATCTTGTATCCTATGTCTTACCAAAGTCACATCCTTAATGTCTAGAATAAACAAGAACATCTTCACTGCGTGCCTCAAACAAGCAACATGGGGATATCATGTAGACAAGGCATCCCTTCCCCAAACTTTGTCGTACAAGAATTTCCTCCACCCCAATGAGAAACTCAAATTTTATGAGAAGTCACACCATTTTCAAAATCACTCCTTTAGATTCCTACAAATTAGGAAAAGAAAAAAAATCTTGGCATAATGTCAAAATTAACTCTATATCATTCACTCCCCTTCACATATTCCCATCCCAAAATTAGTTTGATAGCATCTATGTTAGTGTATATATTGCATACACATAAGTTTTAAGCCTACTTAGGTGTCCATTAACCCTTCCCACCTCCCAATTTGGAACATTATAGAAGGAATGCTTTTGTAAATAGTCCAAATGGGCTCATTGGAAGCATTGTGAAAAAACAAGAACTTTTACAAAAAATAAAACTCAACTTTGAGCTACCCAAAAAAAGTTATGAAGCTTTCAATTTTTTCACATTTTCAAAATAATTCATCCTCCTTGAAAAAAACAATTTAAAATTTTTGAAAAAAAAGTACTTGAAAAAATTAGAAAAGAGAGGAAAAATTAGAGAGGATTCAAACCCCCTTGGGTTGGAAAGAATCAAGGGCTGGAATACCATGTGACCAAGGGTTGAGAATTGAGATTGTTTGCCCCTCCCCTCTGCTACTGACATAAGCCCTATGGTAAAAGGTGACATCAGTGAAATGGCATAAAAAGGGAGGTGAACAACAGTGGTCTTCCTTCCATCAAATTTGACAATCATTACCACCAAGAAAGACCCCCAATGTCATGCCCCACCTACCTTGGATCTATAACAAAACAAGTTGCAAGTCTCTCTAAGAAATCATAGGTTTCTAAAAAATGCAAAGGGCGTTCTTCACAAAAACTTGGTAGGCTTCCCAAATGCAAAACATTGTCACCAAGTTTGAATGTGCCTTAGAAACTCTTGGAAATCACCACACAAATGGATCACAATTAAATCACGATGTAGATTCCTCACGACTTGCCACAAGTGATTCACGACCTATAAATTCACTAAAATGTGGCAGATATTCTTCGCGGCCTACCAAAGATTATTCATGACCTGTATATTGATTGAGTCTATGAATTCAAGCCTGCCTCCACAAATGATCTTGAAATTAAATGGCCCTCCAAAATGAAACATAACCTCTATGAAGAAATCACGAGGGTTTGGTTGATGTGTTCCTCAACACATGAAAGATGGAGGTATCTTCCCATATTTGGTGTACCAAACTTTCTACCTCCTCCTCTTAATTATGACTCACAACCAATGTA
>VDFB02178982.1:0-22807 GCA_007258455.2 Sequoia sempervirens
AAGCAAAACTGGAAGCAAAACCAGAAGCAAAACTAGAAGCAAAACTAGAAGCAAACCTAGAAGCAAAACTGGAGGCAAAATTGGAAGCAAAACTAGAAGTAAAACCGGAAACAAACTTGGAAGCAAAACCGAAAGCAAAACTAGAAACAAAAATGGGAGTAGACATAGAAGCAAAACCGGGAGCCTAATTGGGCGCTATTTCTGATGCTATTTCCCGGCGCTATTTTAGGCGTAACAGAGGTGCTATTTTTGGCACTATTTTCCAACGCTATTTTAGGCACTAATGGGGATACTATGATTTTTCGGTGCTAACTACGACGTTAACTCCAGTGTAACCTTTGGCACAAAATTCGGCGTAAAAGTTGCCGTTGAGATGACCATGCCTATTTGCGCCAAGTTTAAAACTGAATAGCTCACCCAATTCTTGGACTGAAATACAATGTAATTCAACACTATTTTCCTATTCTGTTGTAGTGCATGTTGGCAAGTTGCAACTTATTAAAATCTCTATCTAGAGTATTCTTGTCTATTTTCTTTCACTACTTAGAATTCCTAGATACTTAGCAGATAAAGTAGAATAATTATAAAGGAGATTCTTGTGGTTTGCAACATTAAGAAGATAGTTGTGGATGTTAACATTAGTTTGTGCAATAGTAGACTCTCCCCAACTCATTGTGGGAAGGATAAGAGGAGCACCATTGTTGTTAGTGAGGAGATAGATGACATCAAAGCTCATACAAAAAAGATAAGAACAAGGTTAAATGTTTCTCTTAGAAGCATAAGAAAGAGGAGAGAAAGGAGTCAGAGAAGAGGGATGAATATCTAACTACTAATGTTCGTAAAGACAACAAAAGAAATGCTTCAATAAAATTAACAAAAATATTTTTCCCGCACTAATCGCTATTTCAACCACAAAATGATTATGTCATGCAAAACAAAATGGTCTCACTTAAAAGGAAAGTCAAAAAGAATTTTGTAGGTTGATTGCTCATGTCCTTAAATTGAACAAATAATGTGTAGAGAAAACTATTACCAACATCAAGATCCTTGAGGAGGAGATATCCTGAACCCAAGTCAATAAGGAGAAAAACACTACTACTCATGAGTCTAGTAGCAACACTCACTCTCTCAAAGATGCTTTGTGTCAACTTTCTAAGGAAAGAGAGGCGACTCTCAATCTTCAAGGGTTGAACTATTCTCCCTTCAATTAGCTTATATTTGTAGTATTTATGATTAATATTGCTTTTGTGTTGTGGTGCATTTTTAATTTTGTGATAATATTTTTTGTTATTTGTTTGTATAATAGACTCTTTTGATGGTTTCCCTTTTAGACGTATTTAAACTCTCTACCATTTAACTTTTGTAATAATAAAGACCCTTTTTTTTTCGTTTAACTAAAAACATTATAAAATAAAATAAAATAACTCCTTTAAATAAATACAATAACTTAACACTATACACTCCCTATTTAAAATCTGTATGATTGAAGATGAAATCGAAAATGCCAAAGGATATGTTACAGGACATGTTGTGTGCTGAATAGCCACTGACCTCTTTTCAGGTGATTGCAGTAGAATCTCGAAAGGACAAATTTTCCAAACCTATTTTGGAAGCTAGTTGCCTTTTCTATCCATTCACCAACAAAGACAATTTGCTTGTTGTATCTGGGTTTATTGAAAACATATTACTGTCAAAACACAAGTAAGCTTTCTTCCAGATATTTAAAACATAGAATAAATTTGAGGATTCGAAGGAGCCTGCTATAAAAAAAAACCCAATTTAAGGCTCCATAGATCCCTAAGTATAAGCACTAAATTTCCAATTATTGTAATGAAAAGTGTTCACAATATAACCCCCAACTTGTCGAATCAAAATTAGAAAAGAAATAAAAGCTAAAGAAACATGGAGAAGGATCTCTAATTTGGTAGATAAAAACAACGTGCATATGACAAGATATATGTTTAACTATAATTGAAGATCTATGCAAAATGATTGGATACAATCTTCTTAAAATTTTGATTGCCTTATAGTGAAAAAATTCTTAAATCCCTGACAGGAGCATTTCTTGATTTTATCAAACTGAGGTCTTTTGGTGCATATATGTCACTAACTTTCTCTCCATGTAGTTATCATGATTAGAGAATTTACAAGGCAATATGTTGGAAACTGTATAAAATACCCCTAAAATAGCACAAAAGTAGATAAAAGGCTATGGTGGGCGGGCAACTCAATTTTTGATACCCTTATCTCCACAAGCAATACAAAGTTTTCAAACAGTGTGATAAAGTGGAAGATTAAATTGTGTTTTTCATCTCTCTTCAACCATGGGGAGGGGTGATTCAATTCATAGCCATAGGCATGAGCATGGTGTGCTAGATCTGCTTCTTGCCAAAGAGGAAACATTTGCATTCAGAGATGAGCAGGATGAAGTGAAGTGCAGCGGAGCTCTAGTATGGGAGGAAGTAAAGAAACAATGTTGGATAGCAGGGCCTATGGTGTTAGCGAGTTTGTTAGAATATAGCTTGCAGGTGATATCTATTATGGTGGTAGGGCATTTAGGGGAGCTTGCACTCTCTAGTGCATCTTGTTAGCTCTCAAAAATGTAGGTTTGAACCACAAAAGGTTGCCAAGCTTTCACAACATTTCAGGGTAATAGACAGGGTCAAAAGATTTAGACCTTCTACTCTTTAGGTGCTACTAGACCTAGGCGGGTGTACCTATATGAATGAAGCAGACTTGACTTGCTTATCTCTCTTGAAATTTTTTTCCCACAATGGCAGATGGGAGTGGACAAATAAAACTAAATTTGGTATAAATTGTATAGCAATATTCAAAGCTAAATCCTAATATGTTCAATTAACCGATGTAAGGAAAAATGAATGAATCTAAATGGTGAGAAATGCAGAGACTAGTGCCTTATTGGGTATGCGGAGTCAATGAAATAGAAATGGGCAATCTCTTTCTAGAAAACACTCAAATTTTTTGGCATATGTTTTGTTTATAACTTGTATAAACATGCAAGACTGCGATTACTAAGCTCTTCTTAATGATCCAGATGATTTTGCCTGATTACTGTGATCAACCAAAAGGATTTAATCTTTTCTTGAAAGAACCAATCAATTAACCACATAGATACAACAAATGTGCACTGATAAATTGAAGATAAACTTATTATATCAATTTAAACAACCAGAAAGCATCAATATTGGAGACAACTTACTAATACTTTCAATAAACACAACAGACAATTGACACCAGAAATGAGCTGCCACATCAACTGATTTTCATTGATATCTCCATTTTGAAATCATACATCATAGTCTCTATTCTGAAAATTTTATTCTACTGAATCCATTTCTGACCTATCTACTACATATTTCTAATCTCTCCTCTAATCTCCCCTCTCTTTCAAAATTGAGAATGAATATTTATACATTGGCATTTGAAAAGACACATCGCTTCATAATCACATGTCGGCGGGAAACTATATTCAAACTTTAATTAACAATCTCTGAGAAATTCGCCGAGACATCTAGTAGTCATACCAAAGGCCAATGTCTCGCCAATAGCCATTCTTTCATCTTATGTGTGTCGCTATAACATTATGTTGTCGGGGAGACGTCCCATAGACAATACTTCGTCTTATCGAGATGTGTTCATTAATGTATTTTCCAATCGCTGAGACACAAGCACGCTCTCACTGATGCAACAATACGTCGGCGTGACATTTAGATCGACAAGACTGCAAGACCTTATCCCGATAACCCTTGGTAGAGTCCCTTTGTGTTTTGTCGGTGAGACCCTGATGCACTCGCCAAGACTTTACTCTGATGCACTTTAGTCTTACCGAGATGTATATCTTTATCGTCGGTCAGTAAGACACTATGAATTTGTTGAGACCTCATCCCGAATACATTTAGTCTAGCTGAAATGTTTGCTCGTTCCGTGCACTAGTCGGTGAGACATAAAGATTTCGCTATGACGTACTCCGATGAAAAGTTTCTCACCGATATGCTCCTTTTGTTGTCGGTCGGTAAGACATGAGGCATTCGACAAGACCACATATCGAAGACATAACTCCTGCTGATACATCTTTTTATGTGCTAGTCGATGAGACATAATGCGACATCTGGTAGATTCCACCAAGTCTTTATTCGGATGGATATACCTCTTCTGCCGCCGACACGTGTGTCCCGCCGGCAGCTCGAGGTAAATTTCTGGTGTATTGAGAAGTCTTTTTCGATAATCTATGTAACAATGTACATCACAGAAAATGCAATATGGATCGTAGCACCCTGACAATCTTATGCCTATATAGACTATAATGTGAAATATTCAAGACTTAATGGATTTTTATGGGACTATATGTACAAATATGCGGGAAAAAATGTTAAGAAGAAAGACCCTTTGTGCTATGGATGATGACTATTTGGAAAATTAGGTGAACAACCCATAAAATACAACAAAATTTTATAGTTCTATTAGTGGTCTGCTTGGGGATGAATATGTGGACACAAAAGGATCTAGATTTTGGGGTGAGCAAAGCAAACTTATGTGATCAATCATGAGCAAAATGGAAATGGAAATGAATGCGAAATGGAGATGAACAAAACCCTAAACTACTGTGCATGGAAAATAATTTTAAGAGGATTGTTAAGGATTGTCCATGCACTGGCAACCCTTGATCCTCTGTATTACTCAAGAGAAAAAATGTTTCAGAAATTTCCCATGCATGGGAAACTCCTGATCTTCACTAGCCATATTTTGTAGATAATATGAATCTTCACCTCTCTTTCCAACAACCACAAAAGGTCCCAGCCAGAAGGCTTCAAATTTCCCATCCTTACCCTTCTCCTGACACCTTGCGTTCCGCATCAGTACCAAATCACTTTCCTCAAATTTTCTATCTTTTTCCTTTTTATCAAATAGATATTTCATCTGTGTCTATAACTTTATGTTCCAATTTTGAGCTCCTCTTCTTATCTCATTAAGTTCAGCCAGTTGTTCCATTCTCTCCTCCATAGGCTCTAGAATGTCTATATCCTCCTGAAGAATAAACTTGTAAACTGGTAACAAGTTTTGTAAAGGCATCCTGGCTTGTGTTTCATACACCAATTCAAATGGGGATTTTCCATTTTCCTTTTCTATAGTGATTCTGTCAGCCCAAATAGCTAATCGCAATTTTGAATCCCAAGCCTTCTTGTTCTGACCTAGCATCCTCCTTATAATCTTTAGAAGACATTTATTGCTAGACTCTGCTTGACCATTAGCTTGTGGATGGTAAGGAGCTGCATAAGAAATGGTAATGCCATATGTGCTACATAAATTTCTGAATTCATCTGATCTGAAACACATCCCATTGTCAGTGATCAGTCTTAGTGGTGTACCGAATTTGGTAATAATGTTCTCCATTAGAAAATTTGTCACCACTTTACTTGTAGCCTGTTTGGTTCGGACTGCTTCTACCCACTTGGTAAAATAATCAGTTGCTACAAGTATCCACTTGTGTCCTCCACTTGATTTTTCTTGTATCTCCCTAATGAAATCAATTCCCCACTGATGAAAAGGGGCTTTAGTCTACAAAGGCCTAAGTGGTAAAGCTCCTTGATACTTCATCTTCCCAAAGAATTTCTGGCAGGTTTCACATCTTCTTACATATGAAAAGGAGTCATTAAAAACTTTTGGCCAATAATATCCTACCCTGAGAATTTTATGTGCAGTTGTCTTTGCAGAGTAATGCCCTCCACAAACCCCTTTATGCATTTCACTCAAGACATGCTTGGCTTGTGACTCATCTAGACATAATAACAATACTCCATCCCTGTTCTTCCAAAACAAATATCCTTCCATAAACACATACTTGGATGCTTGTAGCTTCAAAGTTCTTTTCTGGCTATCACTATTCCTTTGGACACTTCATATATCTAAGATAATGCATGATGTATGTATACCAAGGAGTATGCTCAATGCTCGCAATTGCATTCTCTTCAACTTCTGTATTGCAAACTTGATTTGCTTCAATGTTCGTCTCTGCCATCAACCTAGCCAAACCCTAACCTCTTACTAATTTTTTGATTTGTATCTCCATTTCAAACTCTTGGATTTAATTAATCCATCTGCATCTTTTTCCTGTTACTTCAGACTATGTCAAAATGTCTTTAATGGCTACATGAGGGACATAGGCAATCACTCTAGCTCCAACAAGATATGGTCTGAAAGCCTTGGTAGCTTTTACCAATGCAAAAGCTTGTTTTTCCATTATATCATATTTCAATTCTGACCCCTGTAATGATTTGCTGAAAAAAGACATTGGTTGTTCATGACCCTCCTCATTTTTTTGTAACATGACAGTAGCTATAGTATGTAATGAAGAAAATGAGAATATCTAAAAGGGTTTCAAAAAATCTGGAGACTTGAGGACAGGAGCTTCCTTGATAGCCTTTTTAATTGATATAAAAGCATCTAATGCTTCTTCAGTCCAATCTATTTTTTGTCCTTTCCTCAACATTTTTGATATGCGCTTAAAGATTTCAGAAAAATTGGAAACAAATCTCCTGACAAAATTGATTTGTCCAAAGAATGATTGGATGGCCTTGACGGTCTTAGGAATTGGGATCTTATCTATAGCTCCAACTCTCTCAGGATCTATTCTAATCCCCTCCTTTGACACAATATGTCCTTAGAGCTTACCCTATGTGACTGCAAAATGACATTTTTTAGGATTTAAACTAATCCCATATTCTAAGGCCTTAACGAATACCTTTTCCAAATGCTCTACATGGTCTTCAGTCTTCTTTGAGTAGGCAGTAAGGTCGTCCTGGTACACCACCATGATAACATTAATTAAATCTGCAAATGCTACATCCATAGCTCTTTAGAAGGTTGCCCCTGCATTTGTGAGACCAAATGGCATTCTTAGATAAACATATGTCCCCCATGGGGTTGTAAAAGTTGTTTTATACTATTCAGGCTCTTTAACATTAACCTAGTTATAACCTGAAAACCCATCCATCATAGATAATAGCTCGCACCCTGTCACCTTATGTAATATAGCTTCCATATTGGGTAGAGGATAATTGTCCTTGAGAGATGCCATATTCAGATTCCTGAAGTCCACAGATAATTTGATATCTCTGTTTTTCTTCCTCACAGGGACCAGGTTTGAGACCCATGTTGAGTGCCTAATTGGTTTGATAATGCCACCGTCTCTGAGCTCTGCCAATTCTTCCTACATTTTGGGCTCCAATGTTGGATTAATAGGTCTTTACTTCTGTCAAAATGGCTTTGCGTCTGGCTTCAATGGTATTTCATGCTGGAACAAATCTTCCCTATATGCTTTTAGATCTTCATAAGACCAAGCAAAGACATGCTTATATTTCCTCAATAATGCTATCAACATTCTTCTAATTGTTGGACTTATCTTCTTCCCTATATACACCCTTTTTGGTGCCATCTCAGTCCCCAAGTTAATCTCTTCAATATCTTCCCTTTTGAGTGGTGTTTGCTTCATGAGGGACCAATCACTTCCATCATACACCCTCTCCAATGCCACTAACCCTTTAGGAAGCTTATTTTTTTTAGCTGTAGGATCTCCTTCCCGAATACTGTCTGCTTCCCATCCATTTCTTCAACAAAGGAATTAAAGTCAATTTCTTGGGCTTCATATTGATCTATACAGTGAAGAAATTTCAAAAGGTCAGTATCATCATTAAAAATCTGCCAACTATATATGTTATTAGGCACAACAGGCCTTATTTTGAACTCAATTTGTGACACTCCGGCTAGTGTAATATCATCTCTTTTTAGCGCCACATTTGCTAGAAAGTCTGCCATTATGGTTTTTGACCTATCAATCCACTCAATTGAAAAGGCATCAAACAACTCAATTGTGTCCCGCACAACATTCCTATATTGTTTTAGTCTCTTATGTTTTACTGCATAGTTTGACTTAACCTGTGAAACCACTAGCTCAGAATCCCCTAGACCAGCCAGCAATTTGATTTTATGTTTCACAGCAATATTCAAACCTGCCAATAAAGCTTCATATTCCGCTACATTGTTTGTACATTCAAAGGTTAACAGGAATGAATATTTAAATGTAACTCCTTCAGGTGAAAAAAATACTATCCCTGCTCCATTACCCTCTTGGATGCATGCTCCATCAAAGTACATTTTCCATACACCATTGCAATTTTGTTCCACATGCTTTGCAATTGGGTCGGCATTGATTAATTCTGGCTGGGCTGGTTCTATCTTAAAACTCCCAAGATCGACATCACAAAAACAATTGATTTGATCTTGTGGCACACAGTCAACAACCTGGTTCATCCTTGGCTCTCTGTACAACTTCACCTCCTGACCATTTATTGGAATTGTTGCATAAGACAGATCAAACTGGACATTTCCACCAACCGCTACTGTCCACTGTCTTGATAAAAGCATCCCAAATTGAGGAGGGGTGTCAATTACTGTTATATCAATATTATATGCCACCCGAGGATAACCAGCTAGTTTAACTTCAACATCCTTCATTATACCCACCACAGGAACAAGTCTGTTATCCATTGCATAGCACTTCCCCCCATTAGTATCCACCCACATTCCTAGGTGTTTCATTACTCCCACTGGCATAATATTTATGGCAGCACCAGAGTCTATCATGCAGTTCCTCAGCAATTTGTTATTTATGAGCAATGTAGTGAAAAAAGGATCAACTTGTGGGGGACTTAATAATGTATTATTAAGGAAAACCTATGGGATATTTACCTTATCTTGCTTATTAATAGTTTTAGTGGCCATCTTACTTTTAGAATTACCATTTTTTATCAATTGAACTGCGATGTCCCTATATTCCTTAATTTTCATCATCTCAAGCAATGGCACAAACATTTTTACCTAAGATAAAGCCTGAGTGAAGTCAAAAGAAGAACCCTCAGCCTTAATCATTTTCTTTTGTTCTGATGTTTCTCCTTTGTTCTCTTCTTTTTCCCTTTTACTTGGTTGACCAGTCTTTTGCATTTCTTTATGTAATTGCTTTACTTCCTCCTTTGGGACAGGCTTCTGTTTGCTTTTATCATGTTGTTTTTTTTTTGTTTTCTTCGAGATTCCTTGTGTCACCTTTTGATCTATCATAAACATTCCTCTAGGGACACCCTCCTTCTCATTTACTATCCTATTTCTCAACCAGTACTTGCTCTTTGCTTCTTCAACTGCAGCAATGGTTAATCTCTCTATCTCCTCTTTGGTGAGTTTCCTCATACTTCCTTGAGTAGGAATCTCATCAGAATGTGGTTCTGCATAATCATCCTCAGAGTCAGAAAGAACCTGTTGTTCAACCATGTGGACATTGTACCTTTGATTTCATACTCATAACCCTCCTCCTCTGAAGATGAGTACCTCTCCTCAACACAATGAAAAGTATTTGAAGTCAAATGCATTGTGTGATCCTCTCCACTATTTCCCATCAACATTCCTTCTTCTTGCATTCTTTGGGCTACAACACAATAATCTGGGGAATGTGGTTTATCAAAAATTTCACAAAAATAATTGCTATTCACCATATATGTTCCCTTCTTCCTTAATGGATCAGGAGTCTCTTTGTTTCTAGGCCCATCTATTATAGGTTTTCCATCTTTCCAATTTGTGTTAGAGGGCATGTCATGTAACCTAGGCCTTTCATTTTTGTATGTCTTCTCCTGTTTGTATTGACAATTATTGGTTTGTTGAGGAGCCCTAGGGTTGTCTCTTTTATTGATTATCCCAACAACCTTCTTGTTGTTTTCAATTGTTAATGCTATATTATGGGCTTGGGCTAAATCTCTTGGGAACCTATTTGTTAGTTCATACCCTATTTTAGGATCGAAGGCATTCAAATAAACACTCAATGCTATAGAGTCTGGTAATTTTGATCCAGGAGGTATCTTATTTTGCAATTTGTTGAAACTCCGGTTGAAATCATAAATTGAGTCATTCTGACTTTTCTGAATGTGCATTAATTCATGAAGAGCAGCATCTAGTGCACTTAGATTCCCATATTGCTCGAGAAATCGATCTTGAAATTCTTGGAGAGAGTTAATAGAGGTTGTTGGTAAACTGTTGAACCAATCCCTAGCTTCTTCAGTAAGCGACATCATGAATAGCCTCATATGTAAATATTCATAAGGTACATCTAAATCTTGAATGAAGGCATTGAAACTTCTTAAATGATCCTCGGTAGTAATTGCACTACTCCCTATAAACTTAGGCACCAAACTTCTCCAACTACCATCCATAGGGTAAGGGTGTAATTGAAACTCTGCCAGATCAAATTGTCTGATCATTGTTGTATACTGATGAGGGGGAGGGTTAGGTGGGTACTGATACTGGTACATTGGATTATTGATTTGTGTATGATGATGTGGCACAAAATGTTAAGCATGAGGTGGCTGTGTATATGTATATTGTGAGGGAATGTGTGGTGGATGGTTTGGCTGTTCATATTGATTCCCCATATGATTGCGAGGAACCCTTGATGAATCTGAAGACCCTGCACCATTATGGCCTTGCTTATGAGGTGGTACATACTTTGGGAAACCAGTTGCTTGATTGGTAATTTGGGCTTTCTGAAATTTAAATTCCCTCATTGCTTGTATCATTTGGGCTTTCTCCTATTCATCTTTTAGTTCTTCTAGCTCCTTTCTTTGCAACTCAAATTGTGCTTTTACTTCTTCATGAGTTAGGGATTCATAATTTTTTTGAGGAGTCGCATTCTCATTGAACTCATCTTGATTACCCTCCATTTTTTTATCACATTCCTCCAGACATCTGAGTCATTCAGCTTCAAATTTAGCATGCCACTCTGCCTATTTTTGAGGATCATAGAAAGGGTTTATTTGATCCTCTGAGGTACAAGGTTCTGCACTTGAGTTATCTCTCCATGTGTCATATCGGTCATAAGATACACAATGTTATCTCAGTGTTTTGCTACATAGAAGGATATAGGGTTCATGTAAAGTAATGGATCCACTAAATCTTTTTGTGTGTATGCTCTCACCTTGGCATGCATGCTTTGTATGGACTTATACAATAGGGAAAAGATGTGCAATGAATATCTAATATCTAACAAGTGAAATATGCACAAATTACAATCTTGTTTTAATTATTTATTAATTAAAAATGTAGGGATATAAAGAGTAAGGTTATAAAATTCTTTGTATATGGAAAATGGTGTGGTAATACTCCACCTAATATGGTATAGTATGATGGTATGACATATTAGAAAATTCCATGTCATGTGATCAAGATCCATATCATGGTCATGGTGATAAGTCTTATGTAGCATAAATCACTACCTAAAATCTCAACATAAGAATTTCAGTAACAAAATATTTTCCCTCCAATTGGTTGCATAGAACATGCATAAGGAATTGGAGGAAGGGGGAAATAATATGAGAAGTAAATTTATAAGTGAATAAATCATTTAAATAAGGTAATAAGTGTCATGGGAAAATCATAAGGTGAAATTAGCCTTAGATGCACAATATAGATAAATATCAAATGATAATTATGTAAATCATATAGACTAGAAATAATAATCAAAGTGCAAGATTTCCCCAAAATGGGCTAATCATAAGGTGAAAATGGCCCTAGATGCACAATATAAGTGGAATGGGAAGACATGGTGTCCCCAATGTAGCTCTTGGTACATTTTAGACATGTAAACATATGGTAGGATGGAGAAGGCATTATGTCTTGAATGTGACTAAATAGCTCTAGGAACATAATCAAACATGTGAACACAAATTGATACGAGAGAAGTATAATACCCTATGTTAATGAATAAGCTTGGATAGCATAATAGAGAATGGGAAAATAAGATTCCCACATTCTAATAGTTAGCTATACTTGATTCTTGTCAAATATTTTTTATAAGCACAAAATGTTTCAACAATACATCGTTATCAAAACAACATCTTGGGGATCAAGCGCCTCTAATTTGTTTATTTTCACACATGGAACTGAAATGACCCACTTGCAATCATACCATCAATTTTCACCCAGGATTCAAACCCAGCAACCAGTGTTTTCAAGTAGGTTGGTCACCCATTTCCAAATCTACTTAACTTGCAACCCCATTTCAAAACCTTTAAGCAAGTATTGTTCCCTATGAACCACTTATTATTAGAGCTACCTGATTCAATAGAGCATCATTATGAAATATTTACTCTATTGTAGGACCAAAAAAATATATCAAACAGGGGTTGCAGGGGATGGCTTATCATTAAAACAGTATAGTTTGATTTCTTATGATTTTAGAATTTACAATAGTCGTTTGCTAGTTCAAGATCTATGCAATCATGTAAGTTAGGAATCGGTACAACTAAGCAAAAAAGGACACCAGTCACCCTGGAAGGAAAGGAGTCTAGATTATCGGATTATGGCTTAATTTCTCAAATTTTCTAAATATTTTTCCTTTACGGAAATTTAACAAGGAAAATGATCTCAGAAAAAAATTTAAACCATAAGCTCTTACAATAGAAGCAAACCAAAGCAAGCAAGTTTTGTTAACTATACCATAACAGTGAAGCCAAAGACACTTGCAAAGGAAGTAGCAATAGATGTGTTAGAACTGTAAAAATCTGCCATATTTTACAGGTTGTTCATACCCTTGAGTTTCCAAATAGTCCTCATCATAAGCACAAGGGTATTTCTTCTTAACATTTTTCCCATATTTGGCCATGTAGTCCCATAAAATCCATCAAGTCTTGAATATTTCACATTATAGTCTATATCGGCATAAGATTATCAGGGTCTCCCCGATCCATATTGCATTTTCTGCTGATGTACATTTGTTGCTGATTATTGGCAAGACTTCTCCAATATTACACCGAGCGAAATTTACCTACAGGCACCTTTCAGTAGGACACACACATTGTCTCGGCGACAGAAGGTATATCGGCTAGATAAAGACTTCAAGGTGAGGTCTTACCGATCACATTATGTCTCATCGACTAGCACATAGAAAGATGTATCGGCAGGAGTTATGTCTTCGATATGTGGTCTTGCCGAACACCTCATGTCTTATCGACCGTCAACTGAAGGAGCATATTAGTGAGAAAATTTTCATCAAAGTACGTCATAGTGAACTCTTTATGTCTCACCGACTAGCGCACGGAATGAGCAAACATTTCGGCTAGACTAAAGGTATTCGGGATGAGGTCTCAGCGAATTCGTAGTGTCTTACTGACCGACGATAAAGATATACCTCTCGGTAAGACTAAAGTGCATCGGAGTAAAGTCTTGGCGAGTGCATCGGGTCTCGCCAAAAAAACACAAAGAGACTCTACCAAGGGTTATCAGGATAAGGTCTTACAGTCTTGTCGATCTAAATGAAATGCCGACGTACTGTTGCATCGATGAGAGTGTGCTTGTGTCTCAGTGATTGGAAAATACATTAATGAACACATCTCAGTAAGACGAAGTATTTTCTATGGGACGTGTTACCAAATTTTTGCCTCAGCTCAATTGGTGGAGCTCGCTGAATATTATTACATCATGAGGCGAAATTGTAGATTGAGTTTAAGTGTTGATTGCATCTTTTATCATTATTCATTGAGTGACAGTTATACATTTTAAAGAAGAAATAGAGTTTTCAGAATGCCATTCAGATATTCCAGAATTAAAAGAAATACAGAATTGAGCAAATGAGCAAAATGGCATTTTAACTACTTTCATTTATTTCATGAAAAGACTCATATTTTACAAGGCTTCATTTAATTTCAAGAATCAGAATGATATTACAATATTTGCATTTAAATGCATTTTCTTTTCAAATGAAAAGCATAAAAGATGAAATCAAATATCCACACAAGCCATGGATGTGACTATCACAACATATCACTAATAGCACACTATACTATTGAAGATGAGAAAAACAAATCACATAAGTAAGCAACATAATCATCATTGCCAGTTTTGGCCGATGGTTGACGATAATGGTGCACCTTTGTCTCCTCGAATTCCGTCGACCTGTAAGAGAAAAGAGGGGGTGTCAGTGGCTCCAATTATAAAGTAACCTATATGAGTCACCCACAATAGTACAACCTACTATTAATTATGCATTGAAGCAATCAAAGAAGTGCAGAGGAAATGAGCTGAAGCAGAAATAATAATATCATGATCATCATATTTTGTTTTTATGCTAACATTGTTTGTCTCCTTGTGCAGGTATAGGTAAAGTCACAAAGCTGATCATTATTCGAAGACAAAGCATGTGGAGGAAAATGGGCTCCCACAAGGGTAGAGCTCGACATGCTGCCCTATTCATTAAATGGGATGATTTAAAGATTACATCATCATGTTCATCAAAGGAAATGAAATACAACTAAAAGAGTAAACAGAGTTATCTATCGAGCAACTAAACCAACTGTGCATTCATAACGATTAGGTTAAGTTTTCTTAAGGCTACAGGTGAATAATGAGTTTAGTACACTCATTTAGTTCAGCAGAGTACATTTACATCAGATATTGTTGTATAAGTTCATGTTCTATGTTATCTTGTTGATCATAATCATATATGTCATGCAAGTTCCAGTTCATCAGTATTCTTTTCACAGTCAAGGATAGTGAACAGGCATACATTATGCATTATTAAACAGTTTTGTTTGTTTTTCATCATGAAAGAGAGCAGATTTTGAAAATAGTTTGAATATAAAAATGCATGAAGAGTACCATGTTGAAGCTCAAGAGTACAGAATACAGAAAGTGTGTTCAAGTGTTGAATGAATCACCAGTTCCAGTTGACTGATAAACAGATACAGAATTAAGAATCATAGGATAAAATGATAACAGTTTCATTCCAGAAGGTGTTTCTGAGGTATTATTTATGTAAGGAAGCATGTGAGCTATCATTGAATGCAGTGTGTAGGGATAAACAGCTTATTCTGGCTGGGAGGATGTTTCAAATAGAACCATGTATCAGTGTTTAGGTGAAGACAATGATCAAGGTACCATGTATATCCAGAATTATCCTTAGTGAGTTTCAAGTGTCAAGCAAAGTACACATGAACAGAGTTGTCAAAGTCGGGTATGTAAGAGTTATTTCCGAAATAAGCAAGTTTATGAAAGCACGAGAGTTCAAGAATGGCATGTAAATGATGCCTGAAGTATAAACAGAAGGCACAAGATGTTTTTTTTTTTAAATGTAGGTATGTGGAGTTTCAGGCAATAAGAAAATGAAAGAATATCAGGTTTTCAATGCAATACAGCATTAGTGAATGCAATATGAAATGATCATTTCAAAATAATAAGGAAAGAGAAAGCATTGTTTCTTTCCAGAAAGAGTTTCTGAGATGGTTCGTGGTGTTGTAATGTTTCAAGTTAAAATCTCTACGAAGTCCAAGAACAGAAAGTAATAGCAATGTTTTTGTACGGTAAAAGTTAAGAAATCATCCAAAAGAGAGATTTTCTATGTGCAAGAAAAGTAGCATGAAGTCAATATTTAGGAAATACAGATAGCATATACAATTCCAACATTTCAAAGACTTATGGCCGATGTTCATCATTAATACATTCTAGTGTATTTCATCCACAAAGAAGTAAGTATGGGAACAGGGAAATAACTTAACAAGGCATACTGAAAGTGCAGATATAGGAAGGTCTTAGTTAAGCTTTAAGTTCTATCAAATGGTGAAAATGTAAGAATTTGAATGATTTAAAGAGGCTCAGATTTTTAAATAGTTGCAGTCTTTTAATACTACAAATGAGCTTCAAGAATGGAGAGTATCAATGTTCATTCAATATCTAAGAGGAGGTCATGTTAAAGATCAAAATCTATACAACATTTCTATAAACAAGGCTGAGAAGTGAAAATGCCATGTGAATCAAACTTTCAACATTTCCATTTTTCCCGTATCGTTGTGTTTTTTTTAGAATAGAAAGATAGGTATTGTTTCATATGGGATTTTTCAGACAATGTTGTTCTCTCTTCTAAGTATCAAGCACTTATATGGAGAAAATTAAAAGAAGAAACATAAATACCAATAAAAGGAAGAGATCACTCGTCATTTGAGTCGAACCCATAAGACTAAATACAGATAAACACACAGATTTTTGTTATTCTCACCATGAGTTTTCATTTCTGAAGGAAAATAAAGACAAACAGCAAATACCCATGTTGGGGTTTTGAAATACCGAGGAGATAAAATGAATATACAAGATACCCACATTCAGGTTTCACATTCAAAGTACAAAAATGCAATAACAACGATAACCCACGTGAAGATTTTGGATGAGACAACAATAGAATACAAAAATGCCAATTTCCTGTGGTGGGTCGAGCTTCAAAATGAAGAAAATACAGTTTTCTTCAGAAATTTCAAATACCCATATGCAGATTCATCCTCAAATATACAAAAGGGAAATTTCTTGTTTTGGGTTGAGCCCAAAACCTTTAAGTTAATGCTTCATGATACATATTTGGTGCAGCCTGAACATGGCCAGAAACTCATAGGTAAAGGAGAAATTCTTTTAGTCTATGAAGAATGAAGTGTCTAGCTGAGTGGTGGCTTACCAAGTCATGTCTGTGGGAGAGTGCTTATAGCCGCGGCCAAGAGTTCTAGATAGCTTCCAAATGCCAAGATTTTGAGCCTTTAAGTAATAGCCCAACTCTCATAATCGTAATGTAGCACATAAATAATAGATGTATTAGAGTGTGTATAGTCGCGGCCATAAGGCCAGAGTGAGAAAAATGTGAAGTCATCGAAGCTATGAGTAGATAGCTTACCCTTGTGACAGTAGAAGAAACCAATAACCCACGAGCTCTCTCATAGAGCTTTCAAATGAAACTCGAGCTAATAGGAGGAAGACCAAGCAAGGAGATGTCAGAGAGAAGCATGACAGTCTATGGCCTTAATGGCCTTTCTTATTTCTTGAATGGAATAAAGAACTTCAATACTCTAAACACAAGCTTACCCAGATGAAATTTCAACTGTCAGGAAGCAAAACCGAAGTCTCAAAGCACACGAAGTATAGATTCAAGGTCAATCAGGGTGGCATGTTCATTGGCAGAGCTCTTTTCCTTCAAAGTGGAGAGTGCGAAATGAAGTGATGATTAGGGTTTGACCTTGTTTTGTTGAAACCCTAATTCGACCTTATCATCATTTGGAATATTCGGTCAAGCACATGGGGAAATTTGAATGGTTAATCCTTGCATCATATTTTATTCAAAAGACTAAAGTCTAATGTATTTGAGGGTGGCCGAAATTTGTATCTTGGGTTAATATGTTTTAAGTCTTTGTGACTTATTTCTTTTGCCTTAGTGAAATATGAGGTCTTGAAGGTGGGTTATTTTATTGTTTTATGAGAAAACAATGACAATATTATGGTGGGATACCTCATGACCTAGAGTTGTTTTGTTTTGGGTCAATTATCCATTTAGGGTTCCTTGTTTTTTTTTAATTGATTTTAGAGAGATCAATTGAAGATTGAGAGAAGATAATGATGTGTAATGTTTTTATGATTTTGTGAGAAAATAATATATTGTAATGGAGATATAAGGATGTGTTCTTTCTTGCAAAATATTTTTATCTTTAATTGCAAAAAATAGATAAATTGTGCAAATCTGCAATCCTGTAAAGCAGAATCGTAAAGCAATCTTTTATAAATTGTTTTATGATTTCTTGCTATTTTTAGTAGATTTTTATTGACTTCTTCTCTTGGTCAGATTTGAGACTTATCTTGGAGAGATAAGGTGTTTTTGAGATTTTAAAGCAGATTCATCTTATTTTTAGAGGCTTGACAGGTTCATCATAAAAGCAATATGCTTTTTTTTGCTTTTATGCAGTTTTTGAGACAATTTGAAGCCTTTTTCCTTGAGCTTTTTTTTGAGCTCGGATTAGGGTTTCTTGAGAGTTATGTCTTTGATAGACTTATTTTCTTGGCTCTCTCTTGTTAGTAGATGTCAGTTCCTGCTCATACACATCTTGAGTTTGTGAACCTTTTGTACTCAGTTCAGAATTTTTCACTCTATCAGTTTTAATAAAGCAGTAGTATTCTCCTTCTCATGTCTGTCTCAGTTTGATAATAGCAATTTGATGTCCTTGTGGTTCAAATTAGAATCCTTTTATGTCTTGCTGTTATTAGTTGTGTTTCAGAATTGCATAGTTTCAGGTTTCCCGTTGTATTTCATTTAGGAATCTTCATGCAAAATACTGATGAAAGTATGTGCCAGTGAGATTGTGAGTTTCATTGTGATAGGAAAGTTGTTGTGAGTGTCAATGTTTGAATTTCATAACTTTAAGTGAAATCTCAGATTCAAAAAAATTAGTTTATCTTTTATCCCTTTTCCCATTATAATTAAAATAATATTCATCATTCGAAGAACTAGCTCACTCTAGAGATTCCTCCTTCGCTCATATCACCCAAATCTGAAGGAGGTTTCCATGTTTTAGTAGGTTGTTGAATATTGCATTCAGCAGGGTGAAAATCTATTGAAAACAATTATTTTGGCCAATTCATGGCTTCCCAATTGGTTGTTAGGTTTTCTAAAATATACCAATCTTTGATAAAGCCAGTTTGGGTGTAACTTATAAAATATGGAAGTATATTTCTCAATCTTAAGACCAATGTCTTAGCAATAATTTTTTAAGATACGCTTAGGAAATTGATCGGTCTCCAATTTTTAACTAACATTTTGTCTCCTTCCTTTAGAATTAGTATAACTATTCCTTTGTTTATCTCTTTTCCTAGAGAGCCCTTGTTTGTTGTCTCCTTGTAGACCTAACATAAATCTTCACTAATCCAATTAATATTTTTCTTATAGAATTCAATAGGCATACCATCTATCCCTAAAGATTTATCATCAATAAATGACATAATTGTTTTGTGATATTTATTCCTTTGACAATCATTCCCTAATTTTTTCAGCCATGTCAATTGAAGTTTTCTTTAGAATTAAGTTTTTACAAGTTTCCCATGCCTCAAAGCCACCTGAGCCACAATCTCTCGAAGAGAAGATGTTTTTATAGAAGGAGAATAATTGAGACCAAATATCCTCAAATTCATTGATTAGGGAGTTATCAACCCACAAGCAATTAATTTCTTTTAGTTTTTTTCCTTTTAGAAAATTGAAGAAAAACCTTATGCCTTTTTCACCATTATTTAACCAATTTAATATACTTCTTTTTTTCCCCTAAATTTTCTAGTTTACATTATCCTAAGTTCATTCTTGCATTTGATAAGTTCCTCATTCACCTCAACATTGGATGGGTCATCTTGTAAATTGTGTTCTATCCCAAGTAAATTTTCCTGAAGGAGTTTTCATATCTTTTGTAGTATTTTTTTTCTTTTCTTTTCAATCATTTGATATAGTATGGTCTAATAAATTATATTATTGTTCCATTTATCAATCGGGTTTAGGTATTTTAACAAGCATCTAATAATTTCTCTTAAGGTAAAAACATTCTTACAATATTCATCGTTAAGCATGCTAGATTTCAAGAAGAATTTATTATCTTTTTTATTTTTTGCTTGAGAGTGGTTTGTTGATAGAATATTAGCAATAGTAGGATGATGATCTAAAAGTGTATATGGATAAACTTTAATTCTAGTTTCATTGTCCATCTTGTAAAAAAAATGTAATCTCTATTAGCATAAAATCTATCTAAATGATAGTAGATCCTCTTGTTACCCCTTTGGGTATTACACCAAGTGTACCAAATTGTTTTTAAAGGTTTCCCCTCCCCTTCAAGGGGGTCATATAGTTTGAGTTTATTTTTCATCTTTTCCCAAAAGAATATTTCATTATCTTTCCACTACATTACAATACCTCCTAGTTTGTCACTTTTATTTTCAATCATGTTAAAAGTCCCCCTAATATCTAAGGTATGTTTTACAAATCGCACATCCACTTCCACAACTCAATTATTTCTTTGTGGTCATTAGGGTTCCTATATTTTTTTCAATGATTAACTAGACATTTTTGTTGCAAGGAGACACCCCATATTTGGTCAAACAAATGACCCATTTATTATCAAGGAGAATGGTTGTACCTCCTTTTCCCTTATCATGGTTAGTAAAGAAATGAGAGGCATCTTTCCAAATGAATTTGAGGGTGTTTTCAAGAGTAAATTTGACTAATTTTACTTCTTGAAGTAGAATCACATCTAAGTTTTTTTCTAGATTTAAATGCATTCTAACCATATGTTTCCTATCAGGGGATTCTAGTCCCCTAACATTCTAACTTGAAAATTTAATCATCACCAACCTCCATATTTTGAGGTTCATGTTTATTGTTCTTAAAGCTTTCAAATCATTTAGGAATATTTTCCTTTGTCATTTTTGTTTTACCTTTCCTTTTAGGGAATGGATCCCTTTATAAATTTCTACTCAATCTTTTTAACTCCATTTGTGTTGATGGCCAAATTGACACATGTAGGCAAGATGTAATCATTGTAGCTCTCCTGAAAGAAGAAAATGATCATTAAATTAAACACTTCCCAAGGTTATAGGCATTGGGTCACAACATTGTTATTTTTTTAAGTGGTCAATGAGGCTATAATGTTCAAGGGGCATGCTAGTTATTGAGATTCTTGGTTGCTGCAAGATTGAACTTCTACCTAAACCTACTCTAACTGAGTGATAAAAAGAAAAAGATACATCAAGGACACAAGAGAGAAAATAATTTTGATTCATTTAGTTAACTAGAATTGTTACTCTTTAAGGAATTCCTAAACTAAATTGTAGAATAAGTCAATATGTAACCAATACAAAGACATTCATTCACAGTGTAAATATTAATAGCAGGTTTGCAAATCAAAATTTGAACAAAAGAAAAGATATTTTCTTTCATTCCTTGAAAGCTTCAAATCAAATGATTAACAGAACAAATATCACTCTAGAATACAACTTAAAGCAGGTTTTAGTCCGGTTGCTTCTATGCAGTGAAATAGATAAGCAACATTTACAATTCTAGAAAACTTCACCAATGTGTAGAAACCAATGTCTTCAAATTGACTTGATAAACTAAAAATGCAAAAAACTTCATTCTCTACACTATTGCTAAACTAGCTAAAACTTCTAACTAAGATGCTTAATTGATTTTCCTAATTTTCTAGCCCCCTTCAAAATGAGCAATTTTACAATTAATATCCCAATAATTCTATAATTTCTACTAAAATAGATCATGCAAAAGTTGTAGCATTCAATCATTCTCCAAATGAAACTTTTTGTTTCAGCCTTTGTTCGACTTCAGTGATCTTCAGTTCAAAATTTGTATTTCTAGTTTGACTCCTATGATGATTGTGATTTCCAGTTTAAACTTTGAGTTCACCATGTTGCACGATGTAAAGAAATATCTTTCTCCAGAAGTTATGTAAAATAGGCCTGCCATACTTTCAGTTCACCTTCAGTTCGATAATATTTTTAGAAACTTTCTTCCCACATGCTAGCTTTGTAACGAATCAACTCCATCACAATCTATTATCTTTTCTTGAAAAAGCACCTAAAAATTAGAAATGTATATTAATTAATTTATAAAATCAATCATTTAATAATTAATTTCAAAAATCAATTAAATTTCAAATTATTTTAGTTAAATGAAAATAAACTTTAAATTTCATAATTGATTTAGTAATAAATCCCCATCACAATTCAAATGCAAAGGATGTTGTCAATTGATGGAATGCAAACTGATAATATCCCACACTCAAATGACTTCCACCATCTCATCTAAACTTAGGCAATCCAGAAAGTGAAGATTTATCTTTATCTGACCTTCCCAGAAGATCGTTAACTTGTTTTTGAGTTTCCTATTTTTGTGTAAGCTCATTGGTGCTTTCAATAGGATGCACATTCTGCAGCAATCATTCTAATTTTACAAATGAGAAACCAGTGTATTTTTATTTTACCATAATTGATCTATCTAACAAAGTGATTTGCTCATCCTTTTCCAAAATAATTCTTTCTATAACCTTTACCTAAAAATGGTCTCCCTTGGATGAGGATGGTGACGACAGAAAGCTAGGACAATTTTTCTATCCACTGCCTATAACTAGGTTATGGCTACATGCCTCTCATTCGTTGTGCATGTGGGGATCATACTTTTTTGGAGGTTGTGTTTCTTGTTTGGGGATTTGGTGTGATCAGGGGTGGGGATTCATCTTTCTTTTTGGGTGTTTTTCCTTTTAAAGTGCCTTCCACTACTTCTTTGTTGTCTGCTCGGGTGGGGTGTTGGTGTCCCTTTGTTTGGGTGTCAATTTTCCTTATTTTATTTGAGTTGTGTGCTTGGTGGAGGTTTTGTTTTTTCTCTCTTGGAAATGGATCCGAGAGAAGCTTCAAGAGATAAAGAGTCTCTGGATTTTCATTCAATTGTTGGTGTGATAGGTCAAATGTGGCATTAGAAAATGAGCAGCAAATAAAAGAGTGCAAATAAACACCAAAACAACCTACACCTCAAGATTAGCCTAAGTTGGAATCAACACAAGATAAAAGCAACAAATGGAACTTTATACCTTGTCTCGAATCGATCCTTTGGTTGGCCCTTCGATCTTTGATGTGTATGCTCCTTGGATGGCAAGATATGCAAACTAGATGAGGATGTGAGGATGGATGGAAATGGATGAAAGCATGAAAATGGCTAAGTGTAGATTGAGAAATAAAATTGCAAGAGTTTGGCTAGCAAAATGATCTCCCCCAAAATGAGAGAAAATAGGGGTATTTATAGAGATTTTGGAAATCTCTAGAAAATGGATGGCCAAGATTGAGCCACCAAATATTAAGATGTAGGGCTAAGGTGAGTTGAGAACTCACAAGCCCTCACATCTTGACATGT
>VDFB02178986.1:0-18202 GCA_007258455.2 Sequoia sempervirens
AAATTGGAGGTATACAGGATTTAATTAACCAGACAAGTATAATTAATTATTTAGAAAAGTTATCTCGATAAAATAAAATATCAAAAGGGATGACTTATTATTTAATTAATTTAATAATAAAAAGTGACTTAAGTGACTTAATAATAAAATAATAAAGTCACTTAAGGAATATTTCTGGAATCTTCTAGAAGTCTCTTGGTGATGAGATTGAAAAAGTATAAAAAGAGGCTTGGGCTATGCATTTGGACATCTTGAGTTGAATACATTTTCTACTACATTGCTGAAGCTGAATGCTTAGCTTATTGTTTTCCAGTCTTCGTTTGTGAAAGACCAAACCTAGCTGGTTAAGTGCCAATTTCGGTTGTGAAACACCAACCCTAGTTGGAATTGTGGAGGAGTTACTTCAGACTTCTCAATTGGAACTTCATTGGCAAAATTTTGTGGCTTTCAACCAAATTTTGAGGATTGTGGAGAAATTAATTTTTGGAGCTGCATTGAATGTTATTTTCAGTCTATGTATGAAATCAATTTTGGTATTAGAGGAGGTCGATTGTGCTCATGTCCTTGGAGGACGATTTTGCATAGCTTGAGTCGACATTGTCAAAGATGATTTTGCATTGTTTGTGGCGGCCTTGGATGAGAAGACCTGGAGATTAAAATCAGATTTTGTGGTTGGCTGGGCACACTCATAGATGGTGCGATTTCTGCACAAGAGTTCATTAAAAATTAGTTAAAGGCATCATTGGTATCGCTGGGCACATATGGAGACAATCGCCATTTCTTTGGGGGCATAAGTATCTTCATTGTGGAGAATCGAATCACCTTATGTGACTGCCATACGAATATATCAGGTTCTCATTTTGTCTCAGTTTGCACAATATAGGAGGTTGTTGTCATTCACAGTCATTAGCATTTTAAAATTAGTCATTTGCATCTATCTTGTATTTATTTGGACATTGTATTAGTCACTGCCATTAGAATGGCTATAGCTGCATCTTGTAGAGGCAAATAAGAAGTCATTGCATTTTATATCAGATTTATCATATTCTTGTATAAGCCAAGAATCTTGGCATTGCTTTGTAATCAGGACATTATATGAATCAAGGAGAAATAAGGTTGCTTGCTGTTATAATAATTCTTCATTGCATATGTACTTTGTATGGCAAGTGTTTGCTATAATTCCTACAAGTTGAAAGTCATCGTTGCACTCTTAGTTTCCATGATAAGTGTTTGTTAAAATGCTCATTGCTATAGGTGATCATCTCTTACAATAGAATGCATATGAAATGTTGTAATAATCCCTTACTGTTGTAGGTGCACATTAGGTTGCTTGCCAAGCGTTTGTAGAAATGTTCCTTGGCTGTAGGTTTACATTTTACATCAGCATTTCATGTTTATGCATATGAAAAAGAACAAAAACATGTTACATATCATCTTAGGATATTTGGTAGATGCTTAGAATCATTTGGAGAGCATGAATAGTTCATTTGCATTCATCAAAAGTATTTCAAATACATATTGAAATCAATTGTCAGCAAGTTGGGAGTTGCAAGCAAAGTGTTAGTCAAAATTCCAAGGGCAAAAAATCAGTGTTCTTGGATTAGATTTGGCAAGGCACTTTACATTTTGACCATTTCATGAATCAAATACCGGAGCTATAGTTGCGCTAGAAAATGCAATGAAGAAGCTCAAAGACGTGGAAACTCCATTATAAGTTCATCTTCAGATGTCGGCTGCCGGAGCTCTAGGACTCAGATGACTGCGTTTGATAGTTCGTTGGACGAGCAGACTAGTCGTGAAGAAATTGACTACATCAGTCGTCAGAAAAACCAAAATCCAAACCTCCTTCTAGAAGGGCGCCCTCAAGCTACAAGCGCGCTTTTGCTGGAAAAGGACAAGTTTCTGCCATGTGAAACTTTGGAATCTTCAACTTCTGTTGTCAGTTGCCGTAGTTACGGGTCTCAGAAAGCTTCGCTGGATAGCTCGTCGAATAGCTAGACCAATTCTGAAGAGTTTGACTGTATTTATGAGCAGTTTCAATAAGATCTTGACCTTCAAACGCCCTAGGCTATAGGCGCTTTCTTGCTCTGAGAAATCCATAATTTAATCACAAAAACTCCGTCTTGACCACTGAAATGATCATGTGCAACGTGAAATGCTGTCGCGAAACGCTCCTCCATCATGAAATGCTTCGTTCTGAGTCTCTGATTCAGGTTTTGATCAATGAAACTGCCTTTAACTGACAAACTACTGACAAAACTCCATGCTTGATATTGCCCAAAAACTATACTTGACATCATTTTAGCAAGATTTAGACTCTTTAAACAAAATGCCTTGATGAAGCAAAAATTTTGGTTTTGTTTTGATTACAACAAGATAAATGCCAGGTAATAAATATAAAAGCAAACCAACATATACAAATTTGCAAAGGTAGGATTAGAGGAACGACTTAAACAGCCAATGCAATTCAGATTTATAACTTCTTTGCAAATACAAATATATGTTCATAACAGATTTATTATTTCATTGCAAATACAATGTAATCATACCCGGAAAAGCCATAGTCAATTATTTTGCAATTCTGGAAATGATGATCAACAACTGGCAAAACCCTTGAATGGTCAATTTGCAACCAACAATATGTTCTCCACCAAATAAATGCAACAAGCTTCTTTCAGACCTTTAGCCGCCCCCAAAGATACCAAATGGTGCTCGAAACAGTAGGCATTTCAGCCTGTACTCCAAACGCCAAGCTTAGAGAATGTACGGCCTAGCTGTAGGGAATTGTACAGCCTGATCAGACTGAAAAGTACGGCCCAGCTGGGTACTAACAGCAGTAATATGTGCAGCAATACAAATACTTCTGATTGCTGATATTAGTCTCTTCAAAACCCTTCAAATCTTTGAAGATGATCACTGTATATATACACCACTTGACTCCCACGTGCCAAAGAGAGAAGCCACATCCAGTAATGAAGATATTCAGTAAATATTTATCTTCAAACTTCTGATCTGCAAATAAACCCTTGTAAAATCTGATATAAATCTCCACTATTAAGCACAATGTGACTTCTGATGCAAAGCCACCTTACTAGCAAACCTCAGGTGATCTTTCACACCCTCAGAAAGCTCGATTCAAGAAGAAGCTACGCTCTTCAAGATCGTTGCAGCTGAAAACCCTAGTTTCCACCTCCAATTTGCAAAGCACAAAGCCAAGTTGAGAGAAAATGACAAGAATAATAAATGAAATGAAATCCAAATGCCCTTTTATAATGTTTAATTTGCATTTGACTTCATCTCATTTAATTTATTTAATTTCATTTCCTTTTCCCTCCTTTTTGGTGCACAACATTAAAATATAAAGTATACTTTATTAACCACTTATATCTCCCCTTTTTAATAACACTTTAACACTTAATATAAAAGTATACTTAAAAATCGTTAAAATACCATTTTAATAAAATCCTTACGTCTCCCTTTATGTTCTTTAATAATGAATTTATTATTGACTTTATAATCATTAATTATCCCTTTCGTAATAAAGTCAATAAAACATATAATGTAGTGCACTTTATAATAATAATTAATTATTATTAAAGCATCACTTTAATAATAATTAAAACTTCATAACTCCAATATTAAACCTCATAAATGAATTTCGTCTGTGCCAGGAGATAGCCCACTGCATTCTCCATCCATCTGGATGCCTTACTAAAAATAGTAAGGTGGGTCTCTAACATCCAACTGACTTACTATAAATAGTAAGTGTATACACATAAGGCCAGAAACCCCTGAATAACAATGCCACAGAACATACCAAAGATCTGGAAATGAAAACACTATCAACTGCCAATTGGAGAGCCAGGTAACTCCACAACAGGGTCCTCAAATCACCATCATTAGCCTACAAGGACCCAATGATAGGCTAAACCATCAATCTCTAATGCTTGCTCAAAAATGGGGACATTATAGTATATGCCTAAATGCGATGACCTCACAAAGAAAAAGGGCCATGCATCTCTCATCAAGGAAGTGCAAGAAAATGGATAGAGAACCACCAAAATATACATATAAACAATAGTACCTCCCAAGCATTGTATAGTTGATCAAACATTGAAAAATAAAATGCTCCTTAGACTCATCCTCCTAGAGAGAACAACAACAATAAATCTTACCATGTAAAATATGTGGCTCATCTCAACAAAGTTGATGGGAGAACACCCACAACTAACCAAGGTGAATCCTCAAACCATGAGACCAATGGTGTTGAAAATAGGTGGGTCAAACCACAGTCCCATCAACAACCTATAAAAAATGCTCAGCAATGAAAGCTAGTTTGGGGCTGCAAGAATTCAAAGTCGAAGTTCAAGTAACTTGAACATGTCATGTCCCCCGAAATTGTAAATATGGAAAACTAAAATACTAATAAATAAATAAAGAGAATATCCAAGTGAGCATCAAAGAAAATATATATATATACATCACTATTAGGTAATATTACAATAAAATACAAGTACTAAACAATACAACAGTTTTAAACAAATATTATAATATTAAAATATTAACAAATAAAATAAAATACAAACTATGAAATAAAGACATATATTTCCAACAACACAAGCATTTTGTTGGGTCAAAAGAGTCGACCCTTGGTGGTGAATCGGCTCCAACACCAAATCTTGGAAAGTCACGTCTCCAGCAAACAGTTCAAATGCAGGATCGACGCAAGTCTAAAGGAGGAGGAAAAAAACAGAGATTCAGATGGATGGTCGCTTACAAACTGCTTAGAACTTCATAACAGCATCACGTCTTCCTTCAACTATGACTGGCACAGCTCTACTGCCGGCATATGCCCTTTGTAAACTCCTACACAACCACTATGCCAGTACCCTACGCCAGAGAATGGGCGGCACTCTGCCTCAGAAAACCACGCACAAGTGTGGATGGTTAATACACATCCAAATAAGGGAATTAGTGCTGATACGAAGTGCACAAGAGCTGCATACGAGAGTCACCTTCCTCTGGGATGAACACGTCCTCTTCTAAGAAACGCATGGCTCTCCAAAAGGACCACGTCTCTGTCCAGAAGTAAATGTAAATCAGCACCTAGGGTTTAGGAAGTAGCAAAACCTCTTGGGAGTTGAGGCCTCTATCGAATGAAGATATTTGGTGCAGGGACTATAAGCTTAGTGAGTGATATCACTCAGATGATCAGAGAGGAGGATATACACAATCCAAGAAAGAAACAGGAGGATCTGCTGACCAAGGAAGAGGGTAAGTAGTTTCTCAATTAAGTAGATAATTTTAAATTATGTGGAAGACTAATCAAGAAATGAACGAACGATAATCTAGTGAAGGTTGGTATTAATATAAGTATACCTGAATTAAATATAAATATATTAGATATAAGAGGCTCTAAACATATATTATTCAAATGTTGCTAAACATATTTTGGGTAATGATTAAGTATATATATTGATAGATAGATAGAGACTCATAAACACCTAGTAGTGGGGGGGACCATACAAATTATACGAATATATATTATATTAGTTGTGGTTATCCAATAATAAGTAATAATGACACTATTATGGTAAATGGTATAGTAGAAGATCATCTCTAAGATCTTTAATGTCTACCTAATATGCTTATGAAATTATATAGAAGAGCCAATCATAAGAGTGATAAGGCAGGAAGGAATAATCCTTTGACAAAAAAATGAAATATTTATATCATCTTGACCTTATTAGATGCCATCACTAAAACTTACTGATCTTTAACATTTCTGATGTCTTTCCGAGAACACTTTGAGTGAAAGATACAGGTTTAAACGCTCTAACTAGAAAGGGGGTCATTATATATTTTTACCACAAAGGGAAGGGTACTATCGTTATCGTGTGGAAGAAAGAAGACAGGGAAATAAGTCAGGAAGAAGTCCAGTTAGCACGACGATCAGAGGTAAGTACCCTCAACCAACTAACATTGAGGTTTATATAATCGAATTCCAATTCCTCTGACAGTAGGTTACAGTGTAGTACCTAACTCATATCTTATTAGAATCAATATTAGAGAATGTTCTAATCTGTGATGATTTGTGAATTCAATAGGATAAGTGAATGCTGTTATGACTTTACTACTACGAGAATAGACTTCAGGCCAAAATCCCTTTCGCTAACGCTAGATCAGGATAGGGAGTGTGTGGAGGGAAAGGCGGGTAAATCGATCCAATGTTGGACGGAGCCCAAGACAAGTAATAAACCTTGAGGGTGTCCAACTCGAGATCGTGCACGCGCCCTTGGCACAGTAAATCTACCATCCAACGAGGTTAGGAAGAGGAATGAGGCGAAGATCTATTCTCCTTGGGAGTAAGAAGTCATTCCTAATCATGATAGTTAATGCCCTAGATGATAATGCATTTATTTGTCTTATTCTTAAAATGTGCAAACTGAAATGATCTAATCTTTAACAAGTAATTATGTGCTTTATTGATAATACATGATGTATACTGGGCTTCAAGGAAAATTTACATAAATAAAATGATGTGTTGGTAAAATAAATCATATGTCCTAACTTGTACTCCTATGTTTTAGATAGGTTTAACAAGGGGACATTACAGAACATACCAACAGTAAATGTTCTCTCTAATGGACCAAATGAGTACCTCTTTACCTAGATGACAGTGAGGAGGAGCCCATAAGGAGTATTTGAAAGGAAGAAGCCTATCCAAAGAAATATTGATAAACTAGAAGAGAAAAAAGACCTTAGAGAAGCAACAAAGTTGACATCTAGAAGTCCCCTAGGAAAAAGAGTGCCAAAAAAGGGTATATTTGAAAAGAAATAGCAAAACCAGCTATGGATCTAAGCCTATGTATAAACCAAGCAAATCTAAAGATACTCTCCAAACAAAGGGATTGGGTGGAATATTCAAACTTGACAATACACTAAGGAATAGTCTATTACACAATAGATCATACAAAGAAGCATAATGATCTAAACCTTCTCAACCCAAGCCCAATCACAATAACCCATGTCAAGGCCCCAAACATCAAAACCATACAATTTTGTAGGCTTAATTATTGTGTCAAAGAGGCACATATTTTAAGGGATATCCAAAATATCTATCTAAAAGCATTGGTGCTCAAGGATAAAGAATAAGGCATATCCCTTGCAAAGATGAGACTGCAAGGCAAACCAAAAAGAAAGAGGGCCCATAAATTGAACTCCAATATAATCATAACTAGTGGTTATATCTTCATTGCTTTAATGTCTTTCTTCAGCCATTGCAACTTTTCTTCTTCCTCCTCGGTTCAGAAGTGCTAGACTCCACGAACTCACCCAAGTCATTTTCACGCAAGGTAAGCATGATCCTGAATCTCCATGATGTGAAGTTGGATGCACCTTCAAGTCTATCTTCAACCTTCAAACCATTCACCATCTTGATTAAGTGAACAATAGGGTATGCTGATTAGCAATAATCTGATCACGATCCTCTCAAACCCGCTCTGATACCATGTAAATTTTAGTGAACAGATTATATGCACAGAAAAATAATTCAAAATCAGACACAATAACACAGCAGATACCCTGGGAAAACCCTCCTCTTGAGGGAGAAAAACCCAGCAACAAAAGTCTCTCTTATATATATAAGCAATGGCAACAAATCTCTTTACAATGAGGCCAATCACAAGGCCAATATTCAGCACCAACTGTAGATGCAAGAACAGATAATAAACTGTCACTCCTTAAGATTCAATTCTGCCCTAGAAGAATTCGCAATCTGCCCTTTGAGTAATTCGCAATCTGCTCTTGAAGAATTCGCACTTTGCTCTTGAAGAATTCGCACTTACATAGAATAAACTTGATGATAACAAATGATAAGATGAACCTCTATATATACAATTTGAAGAGGTGCGAATATAATAAATGCAAGTCGGCTAGATAAGATAAATTGTCTTCTAGAATGAAGTCGGCCACCAAGAACAATATAGGAGATTGCGCCAAGGAGAGAAAATCGAAGATAATATGTATGAAGTCGGCCTCATACAAATCTTCATTAAATATAGCTTCTTCAAAAACTCGTGCCAAGTATATATAAATTAAATAGCCTTTTGGCTATCATTTGATTTATCAATCTGGAGTATTATATCGACGCTGTATGTTATCATTAACATCTATGAGATCAAAGGAAACAAGAGAGCATATTAAGAATGTGAAGACTATGAGATTCTTCTAGCTGGAGAAGGTATCTACAATAAGTAGTGACAAGATTATTCAAATCAACTAAACCCCTCCATAAGCCAAAATCATCCACATCTAACTCTCTAAGGCAAAACTTGCCATCAACAAGATAATTAATGGGCATCTAGTAAGTCTTTGCAAGTACCAAAATTACACAGGTCGAAATTTTGTGTAATGCCCTTCCCAAGAATAATCTATAAATCTACAATATATTAACATAATTGGGTTGAAATTGGGAAATTTCTTTTCTCTTCTTATATTTTATAATAGAATTACGAATTTTCTAATCGATGGATAAACTTTTATGAACAGTTGCATCGAGCTTGGCATCTCCTGAATTATCTTATCCCAATCTCTAAGAGCATTTATCTCCAGTAGGTTGGTTAATTCGTTTGTAAATCTTTTTTCCATTTCGATATTTAATTATTAGCATTTAGGAGAGGGCGTTACATTTTGAGTCTAATATGACCATTGCCCTCAAAACCCTAGGCCTAGATGACCAAAAAAAGTGGCAACTAGCCTCACTCTCTAGGATAAATATTAAATCCTATCAATCAAACCTCCTATACCCCTTCCAACATGCCTCATAGCCCCTTCTAGCCCATTAGTGTTTTTCCCTTTTTGGGGTCTTTTTTAATTGCATTTTTAGGATTTGGGAGAAACCATTGATTTATTATAAATGATGATAATGTAATTGCCATGCAATCTTGTATCTACTAGTGATTTCACAAACTCAACAAATTTTATCAAACCACCACTACAATTATGAAATCGGCCCTATGGCAAATAGGCGGTTTCATAAGCACCATGTTGATTACAAAACCACCCCCTCCTACAAATCATTAGATATATTGAAATCATTCATACAAGTCTACCAAGTACTAAACGATTCTATGCTTTTATTTTCTCTCCCACTAACTCTCCATTTTGCCATAGTGGTTTCGCAACAATCATGATAACTATTAAATCGGTAATACAACAAACTAGTGGTTTCGTAATCACCACAACTATTATGAAATAGCCCCCTACTGCAAACCATTGGATTCGTAGAAATCAACCATATGATTCTACCAAATGCTAAATGCTTGTTCCCTCCCCCAAAATCTTCATTTCACCACCTATGCAAACATAACTCTTCATAGACATATTCTTCTCCTATAATGTACCCCATTTCAATAGAAATAAGGTTGGAAATTTTTTAAGTGTAGGAAACAAAATTCAATCATTCTCATGCCTCTTCCAAGCATAGTTAGTTTCTCTCTTCCACCTTTTTTGCCCAATTTTCAGTCATTTCCCAATAGGTCCTTGAACTTGGAGTTGTTTCTAGCTAGTTTGCACACACAAGATCATAGGAATTGACATTCGAACATGAGGACAGCATCATTTCTTCACTCTAAGCCTAAGATATTGTGTTCCATGTTTGGAATTTGTGTTTTAAGTACTAAAAATAGGATTGGGTTAGTTTTAGTTAGCCAAGTTAGATCTAGAATAAATTAGACTAGTTAAGTAGTAGGTTAGTACTTAGTTTACCTTTACCTAGTGTTTCTTGTCATTCTCCTTAACACTTCAGCATTTAAACATTAAAGCATTTCAGTCTTGCAAACAAAAGGACATTACAACATTTATTGTTAACAGCTTCACAATTTTTTGTTGCAACATTCATTGTCATTACAACTTTTCTTGCTCTAAGTATTGTTATTGCAACATCTTTTGTCAAAACTACACTTGACAACATTGTAGTCGGGCCTCGGCAAGAAATAAATAAATGTGTCACTGTGTAATTAGTCCCCCAACGATTGGATGGTTGTTCCTTGGTAGTTCCAAACGGTTGACATTTTCAACCAACGTCATCTTGCTATATATGGTATGTTTGCACTTGTAGTCAAGATACTTTTGATGACCCCCAAGACCCTCACTTAAGTTATAAAGTCACTTTATAAATTAACTTAAGTGACAGGAAAAATACAAATATTAATTTAAACAACATTAGACTCACCAACGCCCAAATAGGAAATATAACACTGCTGGAGTAACATAGGCTTGGACCAGTTGCTAAAAAATACACTTACTATAAATAGCAATTGCTAAAAAAATTACACCCAAACATCAAACTAGCACAAATCTGAGATACGCTAAGACTTACTATAAATAGTAAGAATTGAAAAATGACCACTGCTAAAAATAGAAAGTCTTGCCAGAAAGCAACGCAAACCACCACAAAGCCCAACACTAGCTCTAAGTCACCTAACCAACTCCACTTAGCCTACAGAAACCCTAGAATAGGCCAATGGAACTCTCCAACTGACTAGGTGCAAGAAAGGGACATTACAACCCTCTAGCTAAGGTCATTTAGTATTTCCCTAGTGCTAGGTTCTTGCTACTACTCTCTATCACCCATTTCAATCCCTGCAAAAGGATCTAACTCTGGTTGACTCTCAAGGCTAGTATTAGATCTTGTCCTCCTCAAATTGTAATGGTGTGTACAGGGTGGCTGCATTACTCAATCAGTTGTCATAACACTGTTTTTTCAAAACCGTGCAAGATGGCAGGATGCACAAGCTCATATACCACTGTAACATACATCCTTTTTGTTTTCTTTTTTTCGTTTTTTGATGGTTTTAGAAACTAAGACAGAAATGTAGGTGTTTGCAATATGTAAAATAAAGATAATAACAACTAACACTAATATTACAAGATTAAGTGCTGGAAACTCAACTATATAGGAAAGCTCACAACTACAATATGTTTCAAATTTGATACAGAAGTAATATAATCCCTTAAATATGAGTTTTACATACACAAATAAATTCTAACACCCTTAGGGTTGCATTTTAGACATACCCATTTGCTATTGTTCGAAATAGACTAAAACTGGACATATGACTAGCAACTTGGAGCTTGATGAAAACCTCGAAAACTTCACAAAACACTGTTGTTTAACCCCAAACTTGTTTGATGAGTTGTCTACAGCCCTAGGCACCTCACACCCTTCCAATATGCAACCCCCAAAACTAGGCAACCAGCACTAGAAACCCCTTGCCCTCCTTGAGACTGTACGGCCTGCCTAGGAAGAGGTACAACCAACATAAAGGTTGTATTTTCTGAGTCTTTTAACCCTCAAATCTGCTGGTCATAAACACTAAAATTTGTCCTCCAAATCTGCTATGAAATCCTTGACAAATCTTGACCAAGCTGAAATAATAAAGCTCCAATGTGACTCCTAAATGGAACCACCCCAAAATCCTTCAGATTGTGTCTTTCAACAACGTGGAGAATGTTGTCTGTAACGGATTTCGTCCTCACAAACCTTGAAGAAGAACCAGCTCCTCCAACCAAGTAGAATATCTAAATATCAGGACAAGCAAATGAAAGAATGAGCTCCCAACTTCTTTTGAATGCCTCAAAACCCACACCCCATTTAGCATTAAATGCACTTTTATTTAAATTTAAAATGTCCCCTTATTTCTTCAAGTGAGGTGTCCAACTTTAGGGAATACTTTATTAAATTTTAAAAAACTTCTTATGTCTCCCAAAAGTACCCCTCATAAAGTCAATAATATTAAATAACGATAAAGTTAACTATCTAATTTAACCTTATAAAGTATCATTATTAAAATTAAAATCTTGGACCATAGTAAATAATTGGATACCAACATTAAATGCCTCCACCGACATAGCTAAAAATAGAAATGTTGATGCTGACCTCGTCGATGCCCGAAACTGACTTACTAAAAATAGTAAGTATGAAACAAATCATCCAAAACCACCCCAAAAAGTGGTGTACCGCACATCATACCTCCATAGCTCAAATAATCACCTAATACTACCATCTCGTTGGATCCAATTGACTCCAAGGATTCCCTAACCCTGACTCATTAGCCTATGAGAATCTACTGAATAGGCTAACTGTCCACCATACTAAATTGATTAGGAAGGGGACATTATAGATATTGTCAGCGACGATAAGAAATCCTCTCTGGGAAAGAGGACGGACCAAGCTCACTCAGTGGACTCTTCCACTGGCAAATGGAGGCCTACGAAGTGTTCCAGTTGTTGATGTTATTGAGCAGCGTCGGGATTATCTTCCAGCCCAATTTCCTTTGCATGGATGGATAAATTAAATAATAGCCTTTGGCTATTTAATTTATGGTGATATTTGTTATGAGGAGGCACCTCATTTATTTAATATTTAATTAATGCTAAGATACGAATTTATGAGGAGTTGCGAATTCCTTGAGGCCGACTTCATGTGTGTTGGAGACACGACTTTTCAAGAAGGCCGACTTGTAGTATTGAAGAGTCACGACCTCTCACTTCATCTTGTATATATGTTTGATGGTCTTTCATTGTTTCACATTCATTTTATTTGTAGTTCATCACAAGTTCCATATATACAAGTGCAAGTTTGTCTTCAAGAGCAGATCGATATTTTGTGGAAGGCTGAGTTTATCATCAGCAGATTGCATTACCTTGTTACTGTGTTAGCATCAGATTGTGGTGCTTCTATTTGGCCTTCATATCGGCCTCTTTGTAAAAGAGACATTTGTGTTGACATTCAATATATAAGTGATATATTGTTGTTGGGTTTTTCTCCCTCAAGTGGAGGGTTTTCCCAGGGTATATGCTGTGTTATTGTGTCTGATTTTGAATTAAATTCTGACTATCTAATCTGATCATATAAAACTAACATGGTATCAGAGCGGGTTTAAGAAGATCTGATCAGATTTGTTCAAACCTTCTGAAGAAGACTGTGAGAGATACGGCAGTATGTAGAAGGTAATCACTCCCTTTCACATTCATGTACGCTGGGCAGAAGCAAATTCATCTGAAAGGTCGGGTAGCGCTGGAAGTTAATATGGGAGCCGATATTGCTTATCATTGTAGACAATTTCTCACCTGACCAAATGATGACTTAAGACATTTGTATGAAGTCGCAAGTCATTTGTATGAAGACACGGATCCCTGTTATTCGTGTACCAACTTGGTCGCACATATTTGGCAGCGATGGTGATTTATTTGCTGAAGCAAGAAGTCAAAAAGATTGGCAGAATTATCTTTAGTGACAACTTAAGCATGCTCATGGCATTCTCAGTTGATACACATTTCAAATATTGGGCTGTCACTATCCATCGTGAGTGTTGAAGAAGCCATTGGTAGATACCTGATGCCATTAGTGTGCTCTATTCCGATTAGCGCTGCTAGTGCCAGGTGGTCTTTCCTATGTTTGCATGGGAATTTAAAATGGAAATCTGATTGAGTCTAGTCGCCTGGCACCTCAGTCTAAGTTGTTGTTTATAGCAGCATGGCTGGAGTCATATTGAGCATCAACAATCTTTTCACACCTAGGCGAATCCATACTCAGTGTGTAAGGAGATGGCTTGTACTATGAGGTTCGATGTTTTGAGGCCTTCAGTTGGATAATCTTAAGAATCACTGCGCTATGTATAGATTGGAAGTTAATGGAGCTTGTAAAAGCCTGAAGCATTCAGGAGCAGAAGTAATATGTGCATATCTGAAGAGGGTTTATGTGCAAAACTTAAGGATTCTGATTTCAACGAGATAAGTATTCTTTTGTTTATACTTTTGAAATCTAGGGTAAAATTTCAGTTTGCTAAGTTGTGCAAATCTGACATTGATTATTTGAATCATGTGTGTTTAGTCAAAATCATGGTTTCTCTTGAATAGTGATCACTGGGACAAGATCCTTTGGAGATACCACTATTCCTTGCAAATTGTGAAGATCTTTGAGTGTGACTCTGAGATGAAAAGAGAACTGCAATTTCGATGGTGATTAGTTGGTCACATCGATATCATTCTCTAATGCATGAACTGTGATAGAGCCTTGACTCTTGGAGAGGGTTGGTTCTACATGCTAACTGCATAATGCATTCAAGAAATCTGTAGTTGTGCAGATTGTCTTTTGTTATGATGAGTTTAGCACTCTCGAGAGGAGTAAAAGATGGAAGAAAGATTTATATCAGAATTCAATAAAGATAAGTTTCTTTATCCCTTCATTCTGATCTTTTGATATTTGCTACATATTTCACTTATAGGTTGATTTCTTTATTCATGTTTTTAATATTGTTCATAAATTCTTATGCATTCATGCTATAACTTGAGATAGTAAACCTTGTATGATTCTAGCCTTGATATTTATTTGGATAGTTATAAACTGTTAGTAATCTCTCTCTAAAATGCTTCCAGGATAGATCAAGGAGCAAGAGGGTGATGAGAGATTGCTTAGAGAGGAAAAGCTTGAGGCATCCTGTGAGGAAGTCATGCCGATTGGAGACATGATCAAGCATGGAGTCTTAGCTTGCAGCCATGGGACTGAGTTGATGGTTGGGGACGTCTATTGAAGAGGAAGAACCTATTCAGGTTGCCATTGTGATCAGTTACTTCGAAGAGGGAGTTAAAATCCGAGGAATCAAGGTTCGAGTCGAGAGCATGTCTGAGAAAAGGATTGAGATTCTGTCAATAGAAGGATTTCACTTCCAGAGGATCTCTTTGCAATCTCCGAGGCAGGGATCAAGAGGGAGTTTTGTGACTCACTGAGATGAAGTGTAGGTTGCAATGTTGCAAGGCCGATGCTAAAATCCTTGGAGGACCTCTTCAGCTGCTGAGATCAGAATTGCTCAAGACAATCATCTGGATTTGACATTGGTAGCTCTGCAAAGCTTTTGAGAATAAAGTGATCCAAGATGAGGTCAAGAAGGACAGTCCTGAACTCTTGCAAGTCTTTAGTACCAGAGGTGTATGTGTTGTAAACCATTTTCTCTAAGGCAAGCGTTGTAGGCAATCTTGGACGAGGAGGTCAAAAGGTTGATGCAAGAACTTGGAGCTTCAGAGGGAGTCAAGACTGCATTCCTTAACGATGAAATTGAAGATGAGGCTCCTCGTGCTTGGTATGAGAGATACCTGATGAGCTTGGGTTTCTCCAAGGATGATGTTGATTCAAACCTTACTTCAAGGTAATTGATGGCGAAGCATTAATCTTGGTTCTCTATGTTGATGATCTAATTCCTACTGGAGAAGATCTCCTCATTATCAAATGCAAGAAGGAGCTAGCTTCTGAATTTGAAATGAAGGATCTTGGTCTCATGCACTACTTTCTTGGCTTACAAGTATGGCAAAATCCGGATGAGTTCTTTCTAAGTCAAGTCAAGTATACTATAGACATCTTGAAGATATTTGGTATGATGATATGCAAATCCATGTCCACATCTATGGAGACAAATTTTCAAAAGCTTAAGGAGGCTGCAGCTAGTTCAGATCTGGTGGATCCTACTATGTACTGGCAATTGATTGGATCGTTGATGTATCTAGTCAATACTAGACCAAATATTTGCTATGCAAGTGAGTGCACTTAGTCAGTTCATGTGTGAACCAAGGCAAATACATCTAGTTGCAGCAAAGCATATCCTGTGATACTTGTGTGGCACAATTGGATATGGCTTGAGATATTCTTCTGATATGGACTTGGAGCTACAAGGATATACTGATTCCAATTGGGCAAGGTGTGTCACTGATCGAAAGAGCACCTCTCGATGTTGTTTCAATTTGGGGTCTGCGTTGATCTCCTGGTGTAGCAGGAAGCAGTCTTCAGTGGCACTAAGCACCACAGAGGCCGAGTATATTGCAGCTTGTGTGGCAACTCGAGAAGCAGTGTGGCTTTGGAAGCTATTTGCAGAATTGTTTGGACAATCAATGGAGCCGACTGTCATTGATTGTGATAATCAAAGTTGTCTGAAGCTTTCTGTCAACCTAATGTTTCATGACAGAACTAAACATGTTGAGATCAAGTTGAAGTACATTAGCACTGATGAGCAAACGGCAGACATTCTCACCAAGCCTCTTGCCAGAGTAAAGTTTGTGTACTTTCAAGACAAGCTTGGAATTGTGGAGAATGAGGCCCTAGCTGAGAGGAAGACTCAGCATCAATGATCTTCTATGATTTGCTTTAATGCATTTCTCTCTGTGAGAGAGATTTGAGGTGAAAGCCCTTGTTAATGCATTTCTCTCTATGCGAGAGATTTGAGGTGAAAGCCCTTGTTTCCACCCTCTGGGAGTAGCCATGGTGGATGTCATGTGTGTGACTCCATGACAACATCATGTGAGATAGTTCGTGATGATTTTCTTGTACTTGTGCTTTTTCACCCTCTAGGAGTAGCCATGGTGAATGTCACGATGAGGTGACAACATCACGTTGAGTGATGAGCACTTGTGCACATTTACCATCCATGGGAGTAGCCATGATGGTTGATATCACAATGAGGTGATATCTTTCCTTTCCACATATGGGAGTAGCCATTGTGGTTGACATCACGATGAGGTGATATGTCTTATGCAGCTGGAAGTATCCTCCTTAGCTGAGAGGGAGTGTTGATGTTATTGAGCAACGTCGGGATTATCTTCCAGCCCGATTTCCTTTGCATCGATGGATAAATTAAATAATAGCCTTTGGCTATTTAATTCATGGTGATATTTGTTATGAGGAGGCGCCTCATTTATTTAATATTTAATTAATGCTAAGATACGAATTTCTGAGGAGTTGCGAATTCCTTGAGGCCGACTTCATGTGTGTTGGAGACACGCCTTTTCAAGAAGGCCGACTTGTAGTATTGAAGAGTCACGACCTCTCCCTTCATCTTGTATATATGTTCGATGTTCTTTCATTGTTTCACATTCATTTTATTTGTAGTTCATCACAAGTTCCATATATACAAGTGCGAGTTTGTCTTCAAGTGCAGATCGATATTTTGTGCAAGGCTGAGTTTATCATCAGCAGATTGCATTACCTTGTTACTGTGTTAGCATCAGATTGTGGTGCTTCTATTTGGCCTTCATATCAGAGACATTTGTGTTGACATTCAATATATAAGTGATATATTGTTGCTGGGTTTTTCTCCCTCAAGTGGAGGGTTTTCCCAGGGTATATGCTGTGTTATTGTGTCTGAATTTGAATTAAATTCTGACTATCTAATCTGATCATATAAAACTAACACCAGTAGGATTGCAATATGCTAAAATTCGAGGAGATTGAAGGAGAAGAAGAGGACAAAGCCTCAACAAGTTAAGAATTTTCCTTCCGAGTATGAAGAATACAAGGAAGGAGTGGCCAAGGTGGATGATACACCAGCACATAATTCTGAACGAGACAAGGTGATCAAGTGTTAAGAACCTGTTGTACCCAAATCAAATTTTTGCTTCATCAAGGCATTTTGCATAAAAGAGTCTAAACCTTGCTAAAATGATGTAGTTTTGGGCAATATCAAGCATGGAGTTTTGTCAGTATTTTCAGCCAAAGTCAATTTTATTGATCAACTGGGCAAGAGACTGAAATGGAGCTTTCACGATAGAGGAGGTCTCACGGCAGATTTCACGTTGCATACGGTCATTTCAGTGATCGAAACAGAGTTTTCAGTGGTTAATTTATGAAGATTTCTCAGAGAACAACAAAAAAAGCGCACCTGTAGCCCAAGGGCGCCCTTCTTTTTGAAGGTCAAGATTTTGTGGAAAGTGCTCAAGCATACAGTCAAACTCTTCAGAATTGGTCTGGCTATCCGATGAGCTATCCATCAAAGCTTTCCGAGACCTGCAGTTCCAGCAAACAGTGACAGAAGTTGAAATTCTCAAAGTTCCAGATATGAGAAATGTCTTTTTCAGGAAAAAGCGCAACTCTAGCCTGAGGGCGCCCATCTTAAAGAGGGGGAAAATTCTGGTATTTCTGATAGCGAATACAGTCAATCTGTTCACAACTAGTCTGCTCGTCCTACGAACTATCAAACGCAGTAATCCAAGTCCCAGAACTCCGGCAGCAGTCGTCTGAAGATGGGCTTATAATGGAGATTTCACGTTCCATAGCATCTTCGTTGCTTTCCAGTGCAACTACAGCTCAGGGGCGCTGGTTTAAAGGACCCTTAAGATGGCAAAATTTGTAAACGAAGTCTTCCTAACATCAGTA
>VDFB02178987.1:0-23103 GCA_007258455.2 Sequoia sempervirens
ATTGATCACGAGGAATTAAAAGTTTTATGACAGCATAGAAAGATGTTCCTATTGGAATTGTTGATTTCTTCCAAGTATGGTTGAATATATGTATATGAGAAAAGTCATTCAAATACTTATGCTTTGTATAATCTTGATAAATTGATATTATTATTATACATGAAATGCAATTTAAATTCTCTTTTATTGAGCTCATTTTGGAAGTTTTATGAACAATGTTGATTACTTGGAAATCCTTTTACACTGATTTGAACAAATTGAAAATACTCTTAATTTCCCTTTTGTATTGATTTGAACGAATTGAAAACACTCTTAATTTTCTTGAGTGCTACATCTTGGTATCAGAGCAGCAAGGTTCAACTCTAGGACCTATGCCTAACTACGTATGACATTGTGTCTTAATCAGGGTGACCTAAAATGGAAAATAGAGTGTACCAGCGAATTGGTGGATCTCGTGGAGGTCCCAATGATAAACTAGATCAAATTTTGGCCTTGCTGCAAAGTCAGGGGGCTAGAATTGAAGAATTAGAACAAGGGAGGCAAGATGGCCACCAAGGATTAAACACAAATGAAACTGATGGAGAAACAAATGCTGAACCACCTGGAAAAGAGGAAAATCTAAATAGGGTGGCTGAGGAGTTGGGAAAAGACCTAAAGAAGGTCGCTCCTCCGAAGTTTGATGGGAAAACCTTTGGAGATGGGGCAGAAGCTTGGGTTATAGAAATGGAGAGGTATTTCGCCCTACGAAATTTATCAGATGAAACAAAGGCTGAATGGGGTTCATATCAACTCACCGGTGAGGCTGCTACTTGGTGGGAAAATGAAAGGGCGGATAAGCAGTTTATGCATGGGAAGGTAACTTGGGATAAGTTCCTACAACTATTTAGGAAGAGGTGGTTACCACAATCTCATTTTGATAAGAAAATGACAGAATTCCAGGTACTTATACAGGGTGGCATGACAGTGACTCAATATTGGGAGAAATTCTCTCACTTGCTTAAGTACGCACCCCAATACCAGCATGATGAGAGATTTCGAGTTCAAAATTTATTTTGGGACTTAGACCTCAAATTGGAAATGAAATAGATCTGCATAATCCAGCCACCATGGATGAAGTTTTTGATTTAGCAATCAAACAGGAACACAAGTTGCAACAAGCTGCTAACTATAAGAAGAGCAGGGAAGCCAAGTATGGCAATAAGAAGTTCCAAGGGAATCGTCAAGGTAATAGCAATCAGGGTGGTCAGAGCAAACAGGACAGTCAAGGGAATGAAAATAGGCAAATCAGAAATTTGAAGAGGGATGGTAGTCCTCAGGACCGCAACGAAGGAAACAGGAACAATAACAACAAGAAGGGGAACTACAATAAAAGGAATGATAATAACAGGAGAGATTTTTCTGACAAGCCCAAAGCACCTCGTGGAGGTTGTTATACCTGTGGTGGCGAGCATTACGCCAGTGTGTGCCCACAGAGAAATAACAAGCAAAATAACAGGAATCAACATCATATTCATGCAGCGGTTGACAATCGCCAAGCAGATTATCAAGCAACTCCCATCCAGTTATCGGGTAAATTATTTGGATGCCCTGTTTCTGTTCTGATTGATACTGGTGCTACTGATAGTTTTATAGATCCTCATGTTTTGACTAAATTATCAGTTAGACCAAGTTTTATGGCAAATTCTTGGAAAGTTCAGTATGGAAACCGGGTAGAGAAGAAGGTAGAGCAATGCATGTATTTCAGCAAACTTGAACTCCCTAACCTTCAGACGCAGGTGAACTTGTATGTTGCACCATTGGGGTCTTACGATGTGATATTAGGGATAAATTGGCTCTCTGAACATAAGGCTCTTGTGGATTGTGAAGAGAAGTCAATTAAGTGTCTTGATGACCGAGGAAACCAAGTGGAGCTTTGTGGTATTAAAAAGCCTTTAGAGCTTAGGCAAGTCTCCGCCATGCAGTTGAAAAAGGCAAGTCGGAAGGGATGCACTATCTTTGCAATAAAGGTCAAGGACCTTGATGAGAAGGAATCCTCAATTAATGATCATCCCATTCTGAAAGAATTTGAGGATGTTTTTCCTACCGAGCTGACTGAGCTTCCGCCTAGGCGTGTGTTTGATTTTTCTATTGATCTGATTCCAGGAGCAGAACCTCAGTCTAAGGCTCCTTACAGGATGAATACAACAGAATTATTTGAGCTTAAGGCCCAACTAGAAGAATTATTGAAGCAGGGTCTTATTAGGCCAAGCGTGTCACCTTGGGGAGCACCAGTCATCTTTGTGAAAAAGAAGGATGGTACCTTGAGGTTGTGCATTGACTATAGAATGCTTAACAAGGTCACTATCAAGAATAAATACATGCTCCCCCGCATCGATGATTTGTTTGATCAGCTAAAAGATGCCAAGGTATTCTCAAAAATTGATTTAAGATCAGGATACCACCAATTGAGACTGAAGGAAGAAGACATTCACAAAACTGCCTTCAGAACAAGGTATGGGCACTATGAGTTTACTGTGCTACCATTTGGGCTAAGTAATGCTCCTGCAGCTTTCATGAACCTGATGAATAGTGTCTTCCGAGATTGTTTGGATAATTTTGTCCTAATTTTTCTTGACGATATCTTGATCTATTCTAAGTCAGAGGAAGAACATGAGAAGCATTTGAGGAATGTGTTGCAGCGTCTGAGGGAACATAAGCTGTATGGGAAGATGTCTAAATGTATCTTCTTCCAATCCGAAGTGCATTATTTAGGTCATGTGATTTCAGCGGAAGGGGTAAGAGTGGACCCCGAGAAGATTAAGGCAATTATGGATTGGCTAGCACCGCAAAATGTCTCTGAAGTTCAAAGTTTCATGGGACTTGCAGGATACTATAGGAAGTTTGTTCAGGGGTTCTCAACAATTGCAGCACCCATCACTGCACTACAGAAGAAGGAAAAGAAGTTTGAATGGAGCGATAAATGTGAGGAAGCTTTTCAGCTGCTTAAGAAGAAACTCACTACCGCACCCATCCTAGTTGTGCCAGATCCGAATGGCCATTTTATAGTTATTACTGATGCATCAGGGGAAGGGGTAGGAGCAGTTCTTATGCAAGGAGGGCAAGTGGTAGCTTATGAATCAAGGAAGTTAAAACAGCATGAATTAAATTATGCACCACATGACTTAGAATTGGCAGCCATAGTCCATGCTTTACAAATGTGGAGACATTATCTCTTGGGAAAGCCTTTCGAACTTAAGACAGACCATGCAAGATTGAGATATATCTTCACTCAACCTAATCTCAATGCCCGACAAAGGCGATGGCTGGAATTCCTAAGTGAATATGATTTTGGGATTGAATATATTAAAGGTAAGGAAAACAGAGTGGCTGATGCCCTGAGTAGAAGGAGGCACCTTGCAGCCATGGTTACCATAAAATCAGATTTCAGGCAACAAGTAGTGCAATCCTCCTTTGGGGATGAACATTATGAAAAGGTGAAACAAGCCCTTGGGGTGAATCCCTCCGATCGTCGATATGAGGGTTATATATTAGAATCAGATGGACTTTTGAGATACCAGGGACGAATGTACATTCCTAGTTCTGCAAACTTGAGAGAGTTAGTGCTAGAAGAGTTCCACAATGCTCCATACTCAGGACATCCCGGTATTACAAAAATGATGGAAGGACTTAGGCCACTATACTTCTGGCCAGGACTTAAAAGGGATATTACGTCCCATGTAGCCCGATGCTTGGAATGCCAGCAAGTCAAAGCTGAGCATGTACATCCGACAGGACTCTTGTATCCTCACAGGGTACCAGAGTATAAATGGCAGGTTATCACTATGGATTTTATACAGGGGTTACCAATGTCTAAAAACTGACATGATACCATCTTGGTTGTGGTGGATAAATTGACAAAGGTTGCTCATTTCATTCCTGGAAATCTCAAGGATGGATCAATGGTTTTAGCAAGAAAATTTGTTCAGGAAATCTTCCGGTTGCATGGAGTGCCAGAGACGATCATCTCAGATCGAGACACTCGAATGACTTCTAGGTTTTGGATCACATTAAACTCTTCCCTGGGAACTAAATTAAATTTCAGTTCCGCATATCATCCTCAGACCGATGGTCAGACAGAGAGGGTGAACCAGGTAGTAGAAGATCTCCTCCGCATGTACTGTATGGAGCAGCAATATAAGTGGGAGGAGTATTTGCCTTTGGTGGAGTTTGCTTACAACAACTCCTACCATGCTTCTTTGGGCATGGCACCTTTTGAAGCCCTTTATGGACGTAAATGTCGGACACCCATTAGTTGGGACAGAGTAGAAGACAGGGTGGTGATTGGCCCTGAGATGCTCAGAGAAATGGAAGACCAAATGAAAATCATTAAGGAAAAATTGAAGCAGGCTGCAGATAGACAGAAAAGTCTAGCAGATAAGAACCGGAGCTTTAGGCAGTTCTCTGCAGGAGATAAGGTCTTTTTGAGGGTTCGGCCGCATAAGAGTTCAATCTCTTTCGGCAAGAACTCTAAGTTGGCTCCTAGGTTTGTTGGCCCTTTTGATGTTTTGGAGGTGGTGAATCCAGTTGCTTACAGGCTTGCTCTGCCACCAGCTCTATCCCGGATACATAATGTATTTCATGTTTCAGTACTTAAGCCTTACCATCCAGATATTGCTCATATCCTTGATTGGCGTGCATTGCAGGTCCAGGACCCAGGGGTGATACAGGTGGAACCCGTCAGGATCCTGGAAGAGCGCAACGTTAAGTTGCGTAATAGAGACATTATGCAATACAGGGTCCAATGGGACCAGTATTCGGTGGATAATGCCACCTGGGAAAATGCTGAGGATATAGATAGAATCTTTCCTCATTTGAGACCTTAGCATACCTATATTTTCTTTTATAGAGACTTACGAAGTACTAATATCTCAATTTTGTTATGTAACTTGCTTTTAGACATCGAGACGATGTCTCTTCCCAAGTAGGGAAGGATGTCACGTCTCATACTTTGATGCTATTTTGACCATGACTTACTTTGATGCTATTTTGACCATGACTTACTTTAACGTTGTTTGACCATGACTTTGTGGGATTTAATATACGAATTATGATACGTGTTAGAGCAATATAATATACTACAATGCTTTGGTGTATGGAAATGTAGAAAAATAATTGTTTTCTTTCAGAATTATGAGTGCATTTTATACAAAATAGGAATGTTGATTTAATTATTGTTTAAATTTATATTTCTATATTGGTTACTAATACACTTTCATTTTTGCACGCCTGAGTGCATTTGAGTTGCAGGTGATCGAAGGCCAAGAGTGTGATTGAGGAAAAGAAGGTTAGCTTCCCGACAGGGTAAAAGAGGAGAAGCTCTCGATTACGCACACACCACGTAAAATCATGTAGCTGCATTAGGTCATGTATGTTTTCAATATGATTGTTTGAAATTGATTAGCATAGCAAAATTAAAATATAGTTTAATTAACCATAAAAATTGTGAAGAGAATATGGTTTATTCTATTTTAATTTATCCCATTTATTTTTGTGCAATAAAAAGGAAAAATCTGATTTTAAAAGAAATATAATATATAGGAAATTAAAAAAAAAAAACAAATAATAAAGTAAAAATATTATGTTTGCATATAATGAAATAATTGGTTTGTATAAAGGGGAGATATTTCTGTTTGCATATGGTTATTTTTCCAAAATAAAGAGGAATGAACAGCCCGAGAGAACTTTGGGCTCTGGAAATTTTTCCTTAAAACCAACAATGCTGTTGGCATGTGGCAATCTTTAGAATTTGCATGAGAAATTTATCTGTCATCTGGAAATACTCTGCATGATCCTCGAAAAGAGGAATAAAGCTTTAAGAGAGAAAAGAGAACATTCATTCAGACATATCCGAGAGCTCTGGAAAGAGGCGACAAGAAGGTATTACTGGGCATCTGCACTGGAGAAAAATTGCCAGGTTCTTTTCATGCTTTGCCTTCATTTAGTTTAAAATTGCAGTAAGGAAATTGAAGATATGAAATGCATCATTCCATGAAATGATTACAGATAACTGAGATTTCTCTTCCGATTTTATTTCTGAATCTGGGTAATAGTTTACTTCTCATTGTTGCAATATAGAATACCCAATCTTTTCTTCCAGATTAGGGTTACATTCTGTTGAAAAAAAAGAAGCTGCAATTTATTAAATTGCTCTCAATTATAACTGGAAATATACATAAACATATATATATATATATGCACAGGAATCTGAATTCCCGTGCATATATACATATATATATATATATGCATATAATTTCTGCATAAAACTCTGTCATCTGAAATAAATTCAAAATGCCTTTGAGATAAATTCGAATGCAGTATATACTGGGCAAAATGTCTTCTTTATTTTGAGTTTTGAAATTGTATTACACTGGAATAAGGATAGGGATTTAATCCCTTGTCCTCCCCATGGGAAGGACGCGGCACTGTGGGAGGCTCGCGCCCTCCACAGGCCGCGGCCTGTGGAGGAGGCGCGAGCCCCTCACAGCCCGCCCCCTCCCCATGGGAGGGGCAAGGGCTTCCTACGCCCTTATGATGCTCAACGCCAGTAGGGAAACCCTGAAAAATGTTTATATTCTGTGTGCACGGCCAGAGAACTTTTGAACAGTTATAAAAAAAACCAGTATTTCTTTCTTCAAAATTTACACTCAGCTGTATATGAATTTTTACACACACATATATATATATATATATATTTATTTATATATATATTTATATCCATGCATATATATACCAAAATGCAAGTTTGAACAGGAAAACCATTTCCAGAAAGTGATATGATCTCTGTTAAATATACACAAATATCTCAGAAATGTTAAACCTGGAACAAGAACAGAAGTATTTCTGCGAAACCATGTAAACTGAAAATCTTCTTGATTACTTTGTCATATACTTACATACAGAAGTACAATCCTGAGTAAAGGAATACAATATAAAATTTGAATGCAAGATTATCTTTCAAACCTCTGATATTCTGAACAAATTGCACTGTTTCAGTATATTACTAATACTCTGAAACCTGTATTAAAATTGGGAATTACACTATCAGTCAGCCTGAATTTGGAAAGAATAGAAGTACATACTGAAATCAGAAAACACTGTTTCATTCAAACAAATTAATTAAATCTTTCTTTCTAATAGTGCACTGATAGTATTTTGACATACATGTTCTTCTTTAAAAACAGAGCCTTTTTCCAAATCAGAAAAGGATTACTTACAAAAGAGTAAACGAAATCCTACTACTAAATTTACAATTTTTCTTTCAAAGGATGTTCTGGAATTCACATTTGAAATTCTTTTTAGAATCAATTGAATGAATGAAACATGTAAGAAAATGCACAACTTTCTGCTTTGGTATTTATTCATACTTTACTTTTGGTAACTTCTGGGACAGGGTGCCGAAGGTGGACCAACAGAGACGGTAGTATTACCTTTTCTAAACTACCATTTACTTGTATTATTTATGCTTGGCCAAGCACTTGTACCATTGAAATAGATGGGTTTGTTTTAAAAGCCTAGAAACATATATTTATTTGAGTCTCTGCCACCTCCTGTTGCAAGAAATGTGTTTTTCTCATGTTAGAAATGCATATAGGCACCAGGCATGCATCGAGAGTTTCCCTCCTGTTTTACTGTTTCGGGTTGCTAGGCTCCTTTATGCAGGGCCGGGGATTCCTTCGAGTTAGGAAGGGACCCGGGGAAGTCATGTACTTCGTGGTTGGGCGGAAAAGGCGCCTGAATCACACTCTTGGCCCCAGCTCGCAAGCAGACCGATGGTGTCACGGCGGTTGGTGGTTACGAGTTTTATTTGCTATTGATGTACTTGTGTATTATTCAGGATTGGCTTGTGAAGCCCATTGTAAATGTATATGTATTTGACATTCTTTGTTGAAACTTTGGATTAGAAGTATGATTTGAAAGTATCTAATGTAACATTGATCTGAGGAATTAAAGTTTTATGACTTAGCATAGAAAAGATGTTCCTATTGGAATTGTTGATTTCTTCCAAGTATGGTTGAATATATGTATATGAGAAAAGTCATTGAAATACTTATGCTTTGTATAATCTTGATAAATTGATATTATTATTATACATGAAATGCAATTTAAATTCTCTTTTATTGAGCTCATTTTGGAAGTTTTATGAACAATGTTGATTACTTGGAAATCCTTTTACACTGATTTGAACAAATTGAAAATACTCTTAATTTCCCTTTTGTACTGATTTGAACGAATTGAAAACACTCTTAATTTTCCGAGTGCTACAATATCACCTATTTGTTAACGATAGATTGAGAGAATATTCTTCCTTAATGTTGGAACATAAAGGATTATGAAATAGCTTGACAGATTAATCTTGTAACCTGCAATTTTGCACCATCGTAACCATTTTTTGATATTTATGGGGTTATATTAAGGGCCCTCAGCCCAAAATGCTGGCAAACTTTCTAAGCTAAAACATTTTACAAACATAGCCTATGTGAACAACCAATGAAGGGGCATAGCAGGCCAGAAAGCAGAAAGCTAACTATATGTATTAACCCATACACCAACCAGAATGCACCATGCTAACCTTCACATTGTTAGTCTAGTTTATTTTATCTTGATTTCTAGTAAAGATATAGTTGATTTATGATTCTCTTGGCATAACTTAAGAACCAAATTTTCATTATCTGCAAGAATAGTTGTTGTTAGTCAATGTAGTTAGTACTTTGCATAATATTATAAAGTTGAATATAAACAATCTGGCAACATTCAATCCTTTTGATGCAATTGAAATGCCAGAATCTGTGTAGCTCCATAGCTTCAAGTCAAGTCATTACAGATGATTTTTCTAACTCTATTTTCAGCCTCTTAATCTCAATCAAATATACTGCTTGATAATTTATTCCTAAGGAGCTCAAGACAAAAATTGAGGAACTTTATATATAACGAGTTTCATGAGCTATTGACTTACCAATATGCCAAGACACTACACAAAATATTGTTGTAACTTGTTACATGAAATTCAATTCCTGTTAAAATTTTTTGAGCCTAATTTATATTTTGAAACGTCACAACAATACAGAGTTCTAAATATTCCATCATCACAAAGCTTCGATGCATTATTATCATTTCATAGCCCAACTTAAAGGAAATCACTATCATTCCAAAATTCCTTTTAGGGAACAAAAAGTGGCGTTTATTGAACAGATGAACATGTATGTTAATCTCCAAAAGTATAAAAACCAATTAGAAGCTTCAATTTTTCAATTCCACCAAGCAACAAATTCTGATACTTGTTTTTAGAAGGCTTTGCAGTACGTCTGTGATAAGTGACAAAAACCTTCGACGAGTCAACTGTTGAAGTTGAAATCTTTACCTTGTAAAATCAAAGAAGTAGCCCTTGCAGTTGTAAATCAAGATGAAGTTAAAATTGAAAACCAAAAATCTCTAGTAATACAAGACAATACTAAACTGTATGTAGCATTGTTTATTGTTTCAAAAAATACTAATACTTTCTTTGCTTCAAAATGCAAGAAGTTTTCAGCAAATGTGGTTGTAAAATCTGAGCTTCCCAAGCAGCGATGCTCTATAGGTGTCAGGAACTTCAAACCCTTTCATTTTGTGCAATTTGTATTGAAGACGTCTTTGCTCTGCTCATTTATAGACTTCTCAAACTCCTTCAGGGGCCTATCTATATTCAGAAGACATATTTTCTTTTTCTCGAATCCTCTATTCTCTTCTATTTTGTAATCAACGTATCCTCTCCTCCCCTTTCTCCACCACGAATGAAAGTCTATCTCTCCTATTTTTCCCGATAGCCAAGATTTTCTCCTTCCAAAGGCTAAGGAGATCGATTGAATGATGGGTCGTTACAATAACTACCTCCTTCAATTTCTCAAACTCCCCTTCAGAAGTCAAGCTTGATAATAAAAAAATTAACATGATTAATAAGATAGTAAATCTTCCTTTTAATCCTGTGCCACTCTTGTGGCTGGAGATAGGAAATAATGCACAATTCTAGCCTACGTTCCAACTTTGGCAACGGATTTACCATGAACAAGTAACAGATTAAATGTTTTTCTTGAATTGGGTTGGATGATTTTGTTCCTTGCACTTTGAAAGTCGAAAACTAAAATTTCTGATTTTTTGTTTTAGATTTTGAAGTTTTGGATGGCTGCCATGCCTGTCATTTTAAATGTTGCTTCAAAAACTTAACACGTAATATTCCTTCATTGCTGCTATATAACACCTCTCGGTAAAACCTTTTTCACTCTACACCACATCTAGTAATATTTATCATAGGATTGGCATTACTGACAATCCTAAATCTATAATTTAATATTATTTATTTCATGATAGATAGAGCTAGATTAAGAGCAGCAGCAAGAGAGGATGCCAAGGAAGCATTCACAGGTCTCAGACAGCAGAAGCAGCAGCACAAAGCAAACGCACTGCAGGAAGGAAAAAAAAAAATAGATTGGTTTTGTAAGAGTGAAGTATGCTTCATTTTAAAACATATACATTCCATCAAATTTATTGAGATACAATTCTAACCTCGTCCTATATGGAAATTATATTCTAATTAGTTGTTGCAAAAAGAGTAGATGCTTTGTTCAAAACCAACGACTTAAAAGAACAACAACACATCATATGGGTGGCTGAGTGCCTCAATTTGACGTATTTGATTAGGACTACTCAACTTCTTATAAACCTATCAATCTGATAGATAGGTGAGTCATATTAGACAAGAAAAGATGATCTAAACAATGAGCCTGGCATGATGTGGGCAATTCTGAATTTTCCGATTCTTAAATCAAGATTAGTTGTACCTTCTAAGATATGTGCTTTATATTGGGAAGGCACAGGTGAGACAAGTATGCGAAGAATGGACAATTCAATTGTTATTCAAACCACTCTTCAATAAATTTCAATTGAGAGGTTTTCTAAGGGTAAGGTCTTATAGAGGGGAGTTTCCTAAAAAAATTGAGTGGGTGCTGCTGAGATTTTGTAGGAATATTTTAAAGCTGGTGGTTCCATGAATTCAATTTTGCAATTCAGCTTAAAAATTTGAGCTCCAAAATTGAAAGAACAAACTGAAGTATTTTTGATAAAAATTAATAAAAAAATAAAAATTCTCTCATTTTTTTGTTTTTCTAGGAATTTAAAATTTTAAGTGAGACAAGTGGCAGAAAAAATTCTTAAAAAATTTCTAAGGTGTAGGGGCAATTTCTAGCCCCACCTCAATTTCACCCACTGAAATTTGCATTCCTAAAAGGTAGGGGCTGCTATTTTTCAGGAAAAGCTTCCAATTAATTTTGTAGCATAAATTTTTTTGCTTCATGACACCGCTTGATCCATGAAAACAGAAGCCCAAGCCCCATGGGACCATACAGTAAACAATTCCCTTTATTTTTTTTATTTTTATCCTGCGAAGAGCATTTTAAAATAATAATAATAATATGGCATGAGTCCTACTTCGGAATTTAGTAACGTATGTACCAGCATTTTTTATGAATAACTTCCGATTAGATTATGTAGATCTCTTTGAAAAAAATTACGACTTAATAAGAGATCTCAGTAGAGTTTGGTTTTGAAGAAATTTTGATATAGTGGGAGATTTCATTAAGGTTTGGTTTATATGATTATATGTAAATGTTTCTCATTTGTGATTTTTATATTTTTTATCATAATTTTTTTAAGAATTTGTAAGAGTGTTGATAAATTTTATTTATTTTTTAAGTGAGATTTTATTGAAGTCTAGATTTTATCTGTATTAATGGTTTTTATTCTGTAACTATCTAAATACTTTTTGAACATAGATATTTGCTTGTAAAGAATATTTATAAACATAAAAACAGGTTATGCACCCTGATAGTTTTAAAATTGAAACTTTAAAAACAGGGCACATCCTGCTAATTTCTTTGAAAATAGGAAAAACATTGAAAATAATTTTGTATTGCATTTTCACACAGATCTAAGGTCTCACGTAAACCATATTGGCTGTATAAAGAACGTGCTGTCTGTATAATAGAGCACATAACTGCAACCACATAATGATCAAAATTCTTAATATAACTCTACTCATTTAATAAACAATTAACTGATTCCACTAATCTATTCCGATTTCTAACAGTTAAATCCCCTGCAACCAACCAGATAGCAGTCATGGGTTGCTATGGGGAGGCTGAGGTAAGGTTCTGTTGGGATAGATTTAAACTAGACTGATTAAGTGCAACTGCGTTAGGCCAGCACTGAGCAAGGCAGTTGCCAGATGCACAATAGTCTGATGTACTTCCACACCAGTTATAGATGCTGCAACATCGCCCGCTGTTGCACCAGAAGTTTCCAGCTGGACTGCATGTTGGGTTTCCCTTCACCGTAACTGCCATCAACATTAACAAGATATAAAGTGCCAGTCTTAATCTGCTCTGTGCCATCTCTTCTCTCTCTGCAATAACAAGAATTCCATAATACTAATAATAATATCATATTGTTCTCTATTTTCTGTAATAATAAGAATATGATACTAGTAATGTTAAGGTAGTTTTAAGACTATCTATTGCGGTTAAATAAATAGTTAGGGAGAAAAAAAAAAAGAAAAATCTTGTATTCTAATATCTGCATATCAAAATCGACCAAGCAGAGACTCACACTTGTTTGACAAGAGGCCTGCTTTAAAAAATCAACAATGGCAGAGGTGCAGAGGTTTTTAAGAGCACTATTCGATGATAAATAATTGTAAAGAGCATCTATATATATATATAAAAGTGTGATTTGGTCATATAGTTAGGCCTCGATAGAGATCAAAGTTCAAGTCTTTCTAATGATACTTTAAGTCAATTTGACTTTAATAACATAATTTATGACATCTATGATGTATAAGGTTAAGCGGTGTAAGAAGAGTTAAATATTATTTCAGAATGTTTGATCATGATCATAGGGACATTGGAGTTTTGTCATAGTTAGTGGCTTTGGATACTAGTTGATGGTTTCTAGTTTTCAATATTTCTATGTCATGTGATAATAGTGTGTAAGTTTTAAGTTTTTTGACAAGTATTCTTATGTTATCAATTTATTGTCAAAGATAAATGATTTTAGGATTAATATTAATACTGGAATTTTTTTATGGTAGAATTTTTTTTTTAAATCTACACAAATCTAATGTTTTTTTATTAAGGTAAACGCTTTTGATCAGAGTTATGACCAGCGAGGGTTTTGAAAAGACCCCAAAACCTTATACATCAAAAAAGGCTTCAACAACATGACACAAAGAAACACAATGGAACTGGCCTTAAGACTAAAAAGGCCCCAGCAAAACCAAACAGCGGTTCAATAGTACAGAAACAGCCAAATCAGTCAAGGAGATTTGAAGCTGAGTCTGACCAAAGAGCTCTGAAGTGAAGTTTGACCCAAACAGGTCATTCTAAGTTTCTTTGAAGAATCAATCCCAACCAAGAGATATAGAATATTTTTACCCTTAAGGAGGGCTCCCCTCAAGACCTCAACAGATTCCTCAACAACCAAACCCTGATGAAATTAAAGAGGAGTCATGAGCCTAAGGACTCACAGCATCTTGCTTGTCCATTAGGGAGGACCCCTTAAATTTTTCTGTGGGGCTTACACCAGAGAAGCACAAATCATTCCCTATCTTTGTAAACTTGGTACAAGTGGGAAAAATGCCCAACTCTATAGCAGTGAGAGCACACCAATGAGGAAGAATCAAAGTGGATAATCTATTCCGACACACAATTTATAGATTGTATCTTAATAGTATTTGGTAAAATCTTACCGATCACAACACAAACATAAAATCTAACAAAAACCAATCGTTTCATGTTTTTCGTGACCCTGTCAATGGCTAAAAAATAACCAAGAACATTAGCAATACCTCTAATGATCTCTTCACGCCAATATTCCAAAGGGAGCACTAAGAGTCTCACCCAAATAAGAACCCAATTAAATTTTTCCTTGGAAGCATCAAATCCAGTAGTCCATCTTTTCAAAAAATAAATAAATAAATAAATTTACCAAAAAAAAACCGTCGTCCACCAAGCAAAACACCCTTACTCTTCTCAAAAGATTGGAAGGAGAAAAGGAAGAAACCATCAAACATAGCAACCACCTAAAACTGGCCAGCAACACCCCATCATTTGGAAGCCCAACTACTAACAACATCAATATTTGGACGAGAGCTAACAAACTCCAAATGAGGGTGTTCTCCATAGAAGCAACAACTTGGTTGACGAAGGCATTCAGAATCTGAACCGAGAGCCAACAAAGGGACTAAGGCTTAGCAACACGAAGCAAAGGCTCCTCAGTAGTAGAGAAAAAAACACTGATCTCAAGTTCAACCAAAGGAACCTCTGACGACACATGTGGCCATGACAAGGCAACACCCTCATGTAGCAATGACACAACAGGAGGGGAACCAAGGGGTTTGACAGAAGACACCTCCACGGAGGTAAAGCCCACCCCAGCACCAAGAAGCAAAGCTTCTCACATAGCAGCACACCAGAATCAGGGCCCCTACCACACACAACCTCCTTGTTTCACAAACTCTAAATTCTTTTGGGAACCTTTTGCACTCCTTCAAAGACTCTTCACGAACAATAGTCGCGTGGAGAGCAAATGCATCCTACAATCTGACTCCCAATAGAATGTCAAGAAGAAGCTCATCCTCATCCTCAATCCTGCCCCAATATTTCTCCCAGTCTTCGTCATCCTCAATATCTTTGCCATCATCGTTTGCATCGTCTTATGAACTATTCCCGTTCACAGAGGTTCCAAAACCTACACTCCCGCTCCTGCTTGCCATTCTAAAATATTATCTCGTTTTCACAAATCTAATGTTATGATTTCTATTTGTTATATTTATTTCTTCATTAATTCATCAATTATATTGACTTAATCATATATTTTGTTAAATTTTTAATATTTTTTTAACATTTACCTTGGTAATCAACAAAACTAAAATTTTATTTCTTATATACAAAGTCCTTAACAAAAACAATAAAATTTAACTTTTCGTTGATAGACCTTTTATGTGGGCATTCATGCGCAGAATTGAGTATTTCTCATGGTGGCTTTCCTTTTCAATCACCAGGTTTTAGTCCTTGTCAGCCACTCCTCTCGCGCACCCCTTTTGTTTATTTAACTGACTTTGACATCCTCCTCCATTAGAGCAGGAAAAACGTAAATTTTTTTCCATTGCTAGTAGACAGACCAAATCAATATTCAACACTCACTCGAATTGCTGCAAAACATACTCTACCACGCTCCCTTTTTGGTTGTCAATGATCCCTGCGTTTTTATACACAATGTCCAGTTTTCCGAGCTTTTCCATGGCCAAATCCATAGTTGCGCTTACATCACATCACACTGGATATATGTTGCCCAGGGAGAAATTTAGTAGGTCTCACACTGGTAGTATTTTCACTCGTCTGATATTTTAATTCATGGCACTGCCTATATTTACAATTTTGAGCAATCTCATTGAGTTTTGGAATGTAGTAGGCCACTTAAGGAGGGGTCCCATCACGGGGGCTGCTTAAAAGAATTCAGTGGTGTCGTTTAGGAATATTTTAAAATGGATGTTTTCATGAATTTAGAAGTGCAGTTAATGATAGTTGGCGGTTTCATTAATCTTATTATTTTTTGCATATTTAATTTAATAGAGTAAATAAGTATAAAATAATAAAAAAAATAATTTGATAGAGTAAATAAGTATAAAATAATAAAAAAAATTAATTGGTGAGAATTTAACATTTTCAGATAATTGATGAAAGATAAAAAAAAAAATTAAGCTAGTAGATCAATATTTAACTCCAAACATCAATCTTCAAACTAAAAAATAAGAAATACTATTATTAAAAAAAATTATAATTAATCATATAACATATTTATTTTTTATTTTATAAAACTCCCTGCTCTTTAAAAATAGACCCATAAAACCCAGCCTTGATTACTTAAAGTGAATCATTTAGTGAGAACCATAAAAAGATTAATTACTTCTGATATGCCTGTCCTTTGCTGGACACTCCACATGATTGTTAGTTTCACTGTGGCTATGTCCAACAACTTTTAATCAAATCAATTCAATCAAAATATAGGCAAGTGTGAATCGGTATGAAAGGCAAATAACCTTATATTCGCTATTAACTTTGGTGGTATCCTTCAAACTTTGGTGGTATCCTTCAAAGAGTCACAGACTTTCCTCCAACTTTGTTACGTGTTTTATGCTCTCCATTTCTTTTCTTTTTTGCTAATTGTGATGACAAGTGAATGACAATGACAATATTGATAAGCAATCCCTGTGTATGCTCTTACTAAAGTTATATCCGACAATCTAACCACTTAGAAGGCAACCAGCCTGCACCTCCATCCCCACACCTCTTCCTTGTACAATTTCTCTTTCCCTTCTTTCTTTATACTTTTTTATTATATTTTTTATTATTTAAAAATAAAGATTATCCTTTTTTTAATTCTCCTTTAGAAAAGAAGAGTCTCTACTTAATAGGTTGTTGATTATTATTATTATATAAATTTCTTAACCCTTCACTCAAACAAAGGAGGTATCTTTTATTAAATGTTAAAAAATTAATTTATAGTTGGAATGTATGGACACCTCAAATATAATATAATAAGATGTTCTACCTTCTATTTAGTGTATTTTTTATAGGGATGGGTTATGAATCTCACATTTCCCACCATATTAGGAGTTTTAGTCAACCAAGTCTTCAAATGTCCTTTCTAAGAAGATGTCCATAAACTTGGAATGTCGTTGTTATTCTAGAGAATCTCATCTTTCAAAAGGAGTTAAAAGCTCAATTAGATGAAGAGGTCCCCACAATCTAGGAGGGATTCCACATAAAAGAATTTTGCATCCCCAATAGAATAAAGAAATACATAACTTTTCCCATCTATAAATTTGTAAGATCTCAATTGATAACATAATTTCGTTTTAGAGAATTTCTTCTTTAAAAAATTCTAGCTCAAGAGAGTTCCTAGTTTCTGTTTTTATGTCTTAAATTTATAAAAAGAAAACTTGCTATATAATAACATGGAGAGTTGTTTACAAGTGTAAAATCTATATATATACTGCTTATGAGGCTTTTAGAAAACAAAAAATTCATTTCAGTTAATATTACAAGCATAAATAGTGTTTAAGAGAAAACAAAATGTTCTCTAGAGACCAACTACAACTCTCATAGATGTTCTTGAAGTAGAAAATACCCTTGAAAGAATTGTCTTTAAACAGACGCTGAAGATAAATTATAGAGTAGACCATAACTAAGCTAGTATATAGATGGGGTTGTTTTTTGAGTTTCTTTGTTTATTAAGTGCATTCTTTTATTCTTTATTTCTTTATATCAATTAGTGTGATTACATTGTAAAATAATTGACTCTCATTGTTTTAAATTAATTATAATAAAAGTTATTATTTATATATATTATCATTTGTGAATGCATCATCATGTTCAAAAATCAACAATTTTCTTTTTTAACATCCTCATAATTTATCTAAAGGTTTTGGGAACAAGTAAGAAAATTCATCATTAATTACATTTCTAAATAAATAATATACTAATCATATATCTTGGGTAATAATTGTGATCTTAAATTTCCTTGTATGTATGTGATGAGCAAAGGTCTACAACATGATATTTTAATAATAAATTAGATTTAAATGTAAAAACCCAGCTATGAGAGCAATTTTTTTATATACATAAGATACATCCAGCATCTATATAGAGAAACCATATTCATTCAATAGCATGAAGATTAAGTTCATACAATTACAGTATCATATAATCAAATAATTAGAGTGGAAGATCATAACTTCAAGTACCTAGAAGTGGATATGAACATGTTTGGTCATGATTAGCATCTTGGTTGCCCGGGTTTCAGTTTTCTACTCTCGTGAGTGCAACAAACCCAACCAAATGAACCATTGCCCCATCCACCCCAATTAAGCAAACCTAGCAAGCTATCCTAGGAACAATCCTATGAAGGACCAAGGTCATGGATTCAAGTGATGACTGCTTTGAGCTAAGGATCAACTGAGAAGAAGATTTAGTGCATTCCATACTACATGAGGATCCATCCTTAACCTAGCAAGATCAAATACACATCAGACAACTGGGAAGAGGATTTAGTGTATCACATACTACACTAAGGGTTTATCCTCAATCCCTAAAGGTCATAGGCACAAGAGAGATTAGCTTCAATTATAGGTGAATACCTACTAACCCTACCGTACAACGGTTAGCTCCAATTACCATTACTTGCACAATAGGATAACTACCTACACAACTGCTCCAATATCATATCGTGAATCAAGTGAATTCTAACTAATCCATAGTAGTAGCCTAGACATCAATTAGTGGCATATACCAATGACTGTCTAACATTGCTCAAGTGTTCCGAAGTTTCACACCTGAATCATCTCTAGTCCGAAAGTTATTAGAAATTCTAGCTACAAATGGCTCAACCTAATAAGCATTCAAGGTGGATCATTATGATCTTATGACATATCAAGAGGACTGTTTAGTGAGAAATAGATTCATTGTGGAAATTTATGCAATAGATCCTTGTTATAGTTTTTCAGATCACGAAAGTAGTTCAATGTTGAATATTCCTTGACTATATAGCTTGCAAGATAGAAATAGAGACATCGTAAAAAAATTAACACGGAAATACCCGAAAAAGAATCATAACCTCTACCCAATTGTGCATCTCAATTAACATGACACCTTTTTATTAAATAATTCTTTCACCGATTTTGACATGTACATCTTTTCCTTAATTAGAATAGGATTACATAGAAGCTACTAGTTTATCCATTTAGGTGGCATACCATAATAGTTCTGTTTATTCCAAAACACGATCTCCCCAACAGATGTATACATGATTAAGATTGGAAGATGAGGGATGCTGAAATACTTTAATAAATACATATTTATAAGACAGAATAGAACTGTTTTGGGGGCCCTTTTCTAATTATATTTATTAGATTCTTCTAGGAACACCCCCTGTGGTAAGCATGCAATTGTCTTGTATATTTAGAATTGAAAAAAGCAAGGTTATTGTGCATAAGGTATGCGGCATCAGGAAAATTTACCGTCAGAAAATTCACCGTCAATAATTCACTGCAGAAAAATTCACCGTCATGTCAAATTCATCTCAAGGAAAGTTCACCACTAGCAATTCACCGCCACTGAAAATTAATCGCAAACTTTTAATGCAATGAATTTTCGGCAGGGTGAATTGCTGATGGTGAATTTTCCTTGAGGTGAATTTGTCATGGCAACTAATTTTCCCATGGTGAATTATTGACGGTGAATTTTCCAACGGTGAATTGCTGGCAGTGAATTTTCCTAGAACCAAGATATACATACTATACTTGAAGTTAATTGTTGTTTAGTCATGTCATATCATTGTACTAAAATTTTATTCTAGTAGAATGGAGGTAGCATGGTAAGTATAACATGACTATAGCTTATTCAACAGGGAAAGAAATGACTAACATGGACCTAATACTCACTGTTGGCAATTCAGTATGCTGGCTTCCTTAAAGTCGTCCTACATTTTCTGCTCTTTGGGATGGCACAGGGGTTAATGGTTTTGCTAAAAACCTTCTCTAACTACTTATAAAACAGGGGCAGCATGATGATGAGAGTGTTATTGGATTATTCAAGTGGCTACAACAAACTTACAATCTATCCAACAATCCTTCTACCCCAGTGTTGGTGCTTAAATTAAAGTTTCCAAATCTTATCTGACAATCTATCTAACAATCCTTCTACCTCGATGTTGGTGCTCATATTAAAGTTTCCAAATCTCATTTGTGATTAATGCTTTTAAACAACCTTTACAACTAGTAACTTGCATTACAAGGAGGTATGACCACCTACGACCCAAGGAGGTGCAATAGTTAACTAGAGGTAAACTTATATAACGACTCTCTACTGTACTAAAGGGAATCGCAACTTTGTAGCTGCCAATTATGATGATTGTTATATTTGTGGGGATATTTGCACAGTTATAGCTGCCAATTATGATGATTGTTATATTTTTGGGGATATTTGCACAGTTAATTATCTAAGGTCATAGCACTATGTCATTTCATTTTTCTATAAAAATTCCATAATAAAACCTCTTTTTATTCAAGAGAGGAGAAATTCATCTTCAAGCGATTTTCATATTTAATTACCTACAACTACTGTGATCACATAAAAGTCTCAGTCTAGGAACAAAAGACACTCTAAGTAAGGAATGGACAAATAAATCATAAACCCTAGACATTTACAAGCTTACAGGGAAATAAAATAATCAGAAATTGCAGAGAATTAAGAAAACTAAATGAATGTAGTCAAACCTAGTTTTTGGCGGTAGGTTTGGGAGGCATGACTCTCTGCTATGGCTTCCACACTGCATCTGTCCTTCTAACTTCCTTCCAATCTCATCACACCTGCAATCGTTCCCTTCCACACCCTTTCTTTCCTCCTCTCCTTTCAAAACAAACTTAGAATGAGCAAATAAGGGGGTCGTGAGGGTTTAAAGCCAACCTGGAGCGCCCATTTCCATGCAACTTGCAGAATCGGATCGTGCGAGGACAAGGACGCCATACAGGATTAATGGTGCAACCCTTTTTTTCTCCTTGCACCCTCTCCTCATTATTGCGGGCTGTCCCCTGGTGTGGAAAGAGGCAAACTTGCCATTAATGCTTTTGTTTTCTTCTTCTATTGGGTTGTTGGAATTGCTCGATTTTTAATTTTCTTCCATCTGGTTTTTTTTGGTCTTTCATTCCTCAAGCATTATTTTCATAGTATTTTATTTTATTTTGTTTTGTTTTATTTTATTTTTAACTTTAATCGAATTAAGGGAGAGGGACCCATAGCGGAGGGGCTTCAATAGTGGGGATAGAAGTAGTCTTCATGGCCTCGTAGTGGAACATCTTAATATCCAATTACAAAACACTTTTATCATAAAATTTTATATTAATAAAATCATGTAGATGCCACATACGATGCACCAATAGAAACATGACTAGACACCTTACTATTGAATTACGACCTTTTTTAGCCTTTTAATACCTTAACAAAAGCATGTTGATGTGGCAAATGTATTTGATGATGTGACCCTAACATTAAATTTTTTAAGTAGGTGAGTTGCCAACTGTTGTACAAAATTGGGACCGATTTGAAATTTCATGTAAGATTTTGAGAAACACGAAGTTAGGGTGCTCCACTATGGGCCCCTCTCCCCTATTAAGGTTTAGGGATAATTGTAGGTTTAGGTTGAGAACAAACTTATTATTAATGATATTATATTTTTATTTCCTCTAACACAAAAATTGGTGTTGGAATAATTATAAAGATTCAATTGAGAGAGTCAAAGAATCCCTCCACCCACTACCAATAAAACAATTAAGGAAAGGTGGAAGGTTTAATTGGCCATCATCTTGACTAGCTTAAGGTCAAGGATACCATGGGAAAATTCTTAGTTGGGTGGTAATACTAGGGTTATGTTGATGGGTGTTTTTGCACCTTCTCAACACAAGCAATGCATAGGTGCATTATCTCTCTTGAAAGACAATTTCCAACAAGAAGTTGAAAATTACCCCAAGGTCTCTTGAGTGCCAGGTCTTTACAATACTTGGAATATTTCAGTTGGTTGATGTGTTTTGCTGGTATCACAAGGCGATCTTACGTATGAGTTACAAAACATGGGAAGTTGGGTCTGCAAATGTAATTTTAGAGTGTTGTAAGTGAATGAATAGTGGCTACACACTCAAAACAGCAAACTGAAACCCACCAAGTTCATCTGATTTAGCTTCATGGTGATATTTGAGATCCTACTCTAACCAAAGACTAAAAGAAATAGCAAAAGGGAAAGGGTTGAAAAAGTTGTTCTAAATCTAAGCTACGAATGAACAGTAAAAATGGAGGTTGCTATAGTAGACAAGCTTCCTAAACTGGGTTTTGCTTGGCCAAGAGGAACCTACAGTCACACAAAACTAGTGCAATCTTCTAAGGACTATAGATTTTCAAATTGCACACACACACATCATGGGCATGCAATTGAACTAAGTTGCAACAATGAAGTAAGGAAGCTCATACTAGCTTTAAAAAGTGATTCATTATCAACAAACCACAAAAAGTATGAGTTGAAAATTCATCAAATATTGTAACAACAAACACCATTATCACTTCCACTCAAAAAACTAACAACTAAAACTAATATGGAAGTAGAACCATGCATGCATAATGAACAAACTCAAAAGAAACACCCATAAATCATGCAATGTTGCTTTATATTGCTACAGAATGTCTTTACACCAGTTCTCCAACTATTTACAAATGAAGGGGAGACGGTCCCTATTTATAGTTTTCCAAAGCCCAAATGAATGGCTAGGATTAATTTACATTGTGTGGCTCAGATTTGCTTTACACTTAGAGGTCAAACCACAATAGTGGTTTACAATTGAGATGAGGAAGGAAATTTCTTTTTTTTTCCTTTTGCCATAGTCGACGAGTTCGGCCAAACCACATTATATGTTCAACTGAACCCCCAAACCCTAAAAAGATTTTTAGGGTCCAGACCCTTTAAAAAAACATGAATCTCACTGTCATTTTTTCCTTCTATCATTGCTTTCCCTATGCTTACATGCTCTCGGCAAACCGAACGTGATCTGCAAACGGCGACGACTTCATCTCTCCGGCGAATGCAAATTCAACTTCATCTTTCCAAAGTTCATCAACCCAACTTGCATATCGAGCACCAGGTTTGTCAAATTCAAATTTCGTAGAGTTGAAAATGCATTTGTTTGTTCAATTTTGAAACCCTAAATGCGAAATTTTGCAAATTTGTTGAATGGAAACTGCATTTGTTTGAAAGTTCCTAAAGTCTTTTCAACATACATTATTTCGATCGATGATACATTTCTACTATGTCAAAAAATTAACATGCCCTGTCTATGCTTCCACATTTTGCATACATTTCTACCAAGGCACCTTCAATTTATTTGAGGCATTATATCAGATAGTTCATTAACAAATTTATTTGAGGCATTATATCAAA
>VDFB02178989.1:0-17997 GCA_007258455.2 Sequoia sempervirens
TGATATTTCACAACCGAAATTGGTACCTTAGAGTCTTCAAACCCTCAAGCAATGAAAGCATTCAAGCTCTCTTTCTACCATGCAGGTATGTAAGAAGTAATAAAATCCAAGTGTGTTTGAATGACTAGCAATGAGCTTCTTATATACTTTTTCTAACCCATCTCCAAGAAGTTTCTAGAAAATTTAATTATTTTATTACTTAAGTGACTTTATAATATATATTTATTTTAAGTCACTTTATTAAATTAATTAAATATAAGCCATCCTTTTGATATTATATTTTATTGGAATAACTTAATAAATAATTAATTTAATAACCTCGTAATTTAATTAAAAATAATCAATCAAGCTATCCATTTGAAATATCATGAATTTGGACAACTTAATTAATTAATTTAATTAAATTACCATACTGACTGTGGACATGATAGAAGAATCGGACCGGCAGTCTTATATGTACAAAACAAAGCAAGAAAAGGCAAATACAAATCCAAGTATATTCCTTCAAAAGGAAAAATCAAATGCTTCTATTGTAATGACACAAAACACGTAATTTTGAATTGCAAGAAGAGGGCATAGGATCTACTGGATGACAAACTAGATCAACATGCTTCCTTGGCTGAAGAAACTGATTGGGAAAACAATGCAAATGATGAAGAGCTATCATGTCCTAGTGACGAAGAATATGTGTTTTAGATAAATTCAAGCTTGGAGGCGGAAGGCAAAGGAGGAAGGAGGACACTTAGCGTCTTCTCATCAGTCACCAACGATGGAGCCGCTTAACAACTTTGGTGGCATTTTGTTTTGTGATGTATGCTTATATTTTCTATGTTTCTAATAATTGGAAATTTCACACCATTGGGGGGGGCGAGTGGCGGGGGGGGAAGGGGGGAATATAACATCAATATTCCATCTCTAGTGGTAGTGAAAATTTCCTTTGTTGTTGGAGATCGAGTCGCACAATCAACAACAGTTGTTATTTCTAGTCATGTGTATGTTATTTCCTTATGTCACCTCCTAGTGTAAAATATTGTAATAAACAAAAGCACTAGTGTAATGCAGTTCATGGATCTTGAAAAGGTTAGTGGTAATCCAGAAAACCATATGAGGTGAACAAATGAGTGTGGTCTTGTTCGTGTCTAGGTTTGTGGTAAACTTGTGTGAAAACCATGAAAGGTTGATGAGAGATGCCTTCCGTTCAATCAAGGTCATCAGCCACAAGAGTTGGGCACACTACAATTGAAAGCGTGAGTTTTTACCATGTTCACACTAAAGGGGGGAATGTTGGAAAATTCATTGTTAGTGTTCACATTAGTTAATAATGTGAGTTGTTAACACAACTCACATATGTGAACGTAATTATTTGTTGAGGTTTGTTTATTTGTTTATGAGTTGTTAGAACAACTCGTCTATGTAAAGGAGTTGTATAGGAGGTATAACAATCTCCTTTATAGGATATGAAAAATCCTATATATATGTTTGTAATCACTATATGAATAGGAAATACAAATAATATTATTTTGGTGTGCTGCTCCTAAAAAATTAATAAAAGCAAGAGGTTTTTATGCTTTTTGACTAAAAGTAAACCCTGCATCAACTACCATGCTTGCGTTGTTCAGCTGAAGGCAAAAACTAAATAGTGAAAGTGTGCATAAGGATAATATTGGTACAAACAATACAAAAGACATGGTAAATCAGAAGAGGGAATGCCATACAAACTATATATCTATTTCACTACAACCTGCAATACAAATACCATAATTAATTGTAAAATGACCTCAATTCCTTTCCTCTACACATACATTAGATGTCATGAGCTAAAACAATAATTGCATTCAAATCTAACACTTATTGTAATACAAAGCTTCTAACGACTTTTAAGTAATATTTTTATTATAATTTATATATATAGGTTTCACTTTTTTTCTATCTTTATTTATTTATTTGTAGTTATACATGTAATAGTGGCTAGTTGTTGTATTTTCAATATTTATTCATTGTTCCAATTTCCTTTCCTTGTTTTTCACTTTGAATTTTTCTTTCTCTTTCTTCCACTCCCACATTCACCCTTTCAAAATATGTTGTTGTAGGTTTCTTTTTTTTCTTTTCTTAATTTATTTGATGTCTTGGTTTCTAGTCCCCTCATCCCTCCCTCTATTTAATTAGAGGTGTACTACAATTTATCATTTTTACATTCTCTTCTCTTGCTCTCTTCATTCATTCTAATGATGAATCATGGAGTACAATCCAAAACATTGACAATAAAAACTATTACATAATTAAAATCCAAAAAAAACAACGTTCCACAAGGATGTGTCCGCCCCCCCCCAAAATCCCAACATTTCCAAGACAAGGACATCCTCAAGATGTGGGACCTGGAGGAAATGTCCCCCCACCATTCCACCACCACCTCTCAAGTCTCAAGGACATTTCCGAGACACCCACTGGATTGGGAACTTTGAGACGTCCATGAGACTTCAAGTAGTCTCCCAACCATCCTAGGTGTTGGAAATATTGTCATTGATGCCAAAGGAGATCCCTAAGGTGATTGTTGGAAGTTGTCATTAATGTCAAAGCAAATAAACGAGATGGATGGATGTTGTCATTGATGCCAGGGCATATGGACGATTGGCAAGGAAGTCATCATTGGTGTCAAAGTGAATAGACCAGATTGTTGGGTGGAGTCATCAATGTGGACAAAATTAGATTAAAGCCAAAAGCCACTAATCGATGGACAAGTTTATACAAGACATGAGGATGATCAATATAATTACATATATAAACTGAATAAGAAAACGATGCTAAGTATGCTAAGAATAATCACTATAAAAGAACATTTATTATGTTCTAAATAAATATTTAAAATATACATTAAATGCCCATCTTAAAAGACACATATAAATATACTATGTGTTTTGAGGTGATTAATTTTAGTACTAATAATTATAGAAGGCTGCGATCCTTAAGTGGATAGCAATTTACAAACAAGGCAGCATATTCTATGGAAGGCTGCGATTATTATTTAAGGAAGGATTAAGGATCAGTTTTCATAAAAAAAACAGAGATCACTTTTGTGAATAAAGACAAAACAAAAGTTCGTTGATGGTTATGAAGAAGTGCGCATAAGACAAAAGATAGAAAAAGAACAAAGTCTTAAATAAAGTCAGGTTTTAATATGTAAAAAGCAGCAATGCCAATTCACTCTATGGGCAACGATTCAGTTCTAAAAGGGCAGAAATTAATTAAGAAGAGTCATGATTGCTTGAAAAGACATAACCTTTATATGAGGATGTATCTCTTCATAAGAATATAAAGATGTCTAATGGCATAAGAAATATGTGGAAAGTTAGTAAGAGTAGTGAATAAAAAAAATATATAATTCTGATATACTAAGGCAGAGATAAAAATGAAGAATAGTGCAGATATGTGAAAGATCACCTTTCTTGGGTGAAGAGAGGTATTTAGTGTGGTACAAATGCAAGTTGAGTGAAGAATATTTTGAGCGAATTCAAAGAAGATATTTGCAGATTTTTGAAGTGTTTTAAGTGTAGATTTGAGAAGTGAAAGAGCATTGTGTAGAAGGTGTTATCAGATTTGTGAAGGAAAGATTGTGTGAAGTGTGTGATCAGATTTGTAAGGGAAGGAAGTGTGTGATCAGATTTGTGAAAGGTGTAAACAATTTTATGAGAGGAAGATCTTGTGGAGAAGTAAACTATATCAGCCATTAAAGGATTAATAGGTTGAAGCCTATCAAATAGAGGTTGGGCCTCTTGCTGAGTTGGAGCTCAGTTTATGTATAGATTGGAGTCTCTTGTAAGTTGGAGCCTATAACAACAACAACAAGATATATATATTATGTAGAGATTGGTGTCTCTTGTAGGTTGGAGCCTACAAGAAGAAGAAGAAGATATATATATAAGCAATATTTTGTCGTGGTTTTCTCCCACAAGGGTTTCCATGTAAATCGTGTGTTTTCATTGTGTTAATTGCTATGTGTGATCAGATTTGCAAAAGGTGTAAACAATTGTATGAGAGGAAGATCTTGTGGAGAAGTAAACTATATCAGCCATTGAAGGATTAATAGGTTGGAGCCTATCAAATAGAGGTTTGTAAAGAACCGGACCAATTTTTTTGTTTTTTTGCAATGAGATTACAATTCAACACGCACCTGTTAAGGTTAGCACTAAACCAAAACGATCTTGGAGATAACTCTAATAAAATGTACCGGATCCCGATGTGGGCATGGGTGTAGGCAAACTAGATCAGGAAGGATCTATCTCGAGATACTGGCCAGAGAACTCTAACCAAGAATCGCTTACGTGTGACGAGCATACTGGTGGAAGGATCAATGCATGATGATGAGAATGTAGCCCTAACCAGAATGGCAGAAGATACGGGCACCATGAATGAGGAGGGTCCCTAAATATAGCCCGAAAGTAAATGACAAAAATGACCTCTTCCTTATTGATGGAAGTATACAATTCAAGATGAGAGGAGAGAATTGCTGACAGTACTACTGTTTAGCTTACAATAAATTAGAGAGCCTGCCAATAGCACAAGATTAGAAACTTCCAAAGCTGTAACAAATTAAGAAACCTCTCCAACACTCTCAAACTCTTTGAATATCAACTCCTCACTCAACTGCTGATTTTCTTAAATCTGATATAACTGATTTTTGACAGAAAATGCATAGAACAGCAACACAGCAAATTACTAAAAAGCTCACAAAATGCTCCAAACTCACTCAAATGACATGAAATCAAGTGCAGATTACTCTACTGATGATGGCGCCCAAGATGCATTCCTAAAACCTCCCAAAATAACCCTTATTTATTTTGCACAAATTTCAATGCAACTCTAGAATGGTATGGCCCAGCTGCAAGGGCGATTTTGCTCCATAAATTCAAAGACACTTTAATAAAATCTGCAAATGGGCTAGAATGGTCGCCCCTCATAGACAAATTGATGGATTCAATACCCAGAACAATAGCATTTTTATTCCAAGAGCTATGAGCAATTCTTACATTCTACTGTGATATTCAACAACTTTAGAAATGAGACAGAAATGCAAACTAGAACTCCAAAATGCAAATACTCAACTGAAAATGCAAATCAAACCTATTACAAGCTAACCTCTCAACTAGTTGCTATCTTTCAAGCAAGAAGATGAGCCCATGCTAGGAGGTGTGCTTTCCTCGAAGCGAGTGCCTGAAGACAATTCAACAGCATAACGATGTGGTAGACAAAAGATCCCAAATGAAGAGCTGAGGCCTGAATATAAAGACATGAAGAGAACCATCTAGAAGCTTCAAGAAGGGTGCCCAAAACCCTAATTTTGAATTCAACATTTCCCTCCAAAAGATGGCGTCCTTTTTCACTTACTGAAATATTTCACTGTTTTAAAATAAAAGTCAATCACCTTAAGTGGGCGTCCATTTCTCTTAGCTCAATATTTGACTTTTAAAACATAATTTATCTCCATGACGCCTTGACCCTTTAAGTCCCCTTTTTTAAAAACAACATGAAGTTGTACTGCTAGGTAAAGGGGTGCTATAATATTAAAATATAATATTATAATGAAAAATACTTATCTCTCCAAGAAAAATGCATCCAAGGCCAAAAACTGAAGTGCTAGCTGAACCAATTGAAGAAGAAGACCAATTTAATTTGAATCAACACATCCTTTGCTAAAATAGAGTTTACTAAAATTATGTAAATTCATGAAGAGTTGCTTTCCCAGGAATGCCAGCCCGACCATACCAAATGCAGCTCACGAAAACCGAGGAAAGAATCACGCAATCCCGTTTCCAAACTTCAAGCAACAACCTCCTCAAATTAGGAAACCCTAATTTCACCATCAATAGTAAGCGTCTTGGTCCTGCGGAATAGGCCAGCGGTCAGCGAGAAGCGATCCCGTTGAGAAGGGGGACATTCTGATCGCCTCCCCAAGATTGCTTGCCCTCAAGCAATCGCCAGGACTGGATGCTGTAGAATTTCCTCATTCTCCGAAGTAGCATCCTCCAAAGGTAAATTCTTCCACTTCACCAAGTACTCTTTGATTGTTCTCCTCCTCAAAGAACGCTCTCTGGAATCAATAATCTCTTCTGGAATCAAGGTCAACTGCCCTTCTTCATCTAAAGGAGGCAACTGTGATGAAGCTACAACATTGTGTCCAAGTGCCTTTTTGAGGCGAGACACATGGAAAACGTTGTGGACCTTACTACTCGAAGGTAGTTCCAACTCATAAGCCACTGCTCCAACCTTTCTGACAACTTTGGCAATTTTGCTTCAAGTTAAAATTTCCTATTTGCTAAGTTGCTCCAAAACCCGAATTTGGTCAAAAAGACACTAAAAATGACTCAAAAATTGACAAAAATGGAAACAAAAGAGGGAAAAAGAGTAGCCCAAAGGTTAATAAACCTAAAACTGAGATTTGTCACTCTTTGCACCTCGTAATGCATGCCTTAGAGAAGAAAAGTCTCAAATTTTATGAAAATTTTGATTGGTTATCCAAAATTTAAAACAAGTCAAAATTAGGGACCAAGCTTTATGTCTCCAGCTGGACCTTCCATTTGGAAGGACCATGCATTCCGCAGCCCACTCAACTTGATCATGCCGAATCAGCCTCTCCATTCTTTTGAATGAGACTATTCGAGGACCACCATTGGACATTCCTCTCAACACCACCTTCTTTCCATCAGATTGGAACTTGAGCTCCATTGTTTGTAGATTGAGAGAGATTTCACCAAGTGAACGTAACCATTGTATGCCAAGTACTGCATCTGTGTCACCAATAGTAACCACATAGAAGTCATCTTTGACTTCATAGTTGCCTAACTGCATGGACATGTTAGGAACTCTTCGGGTGCAGGAAATATGAAACCCATCAGCCACCATGACTTTGAAGCCTTCAAATTCCTCAGTTTTGAGTCCTCTCTTTGCAACCACACCTTCATCAATGAAGTTATGCGTTGCACCAGTATCAATTAAGGCAACAATACGATGACCTCCAACTCCACCACGAACCTTGAAAGATTCGTTCTTTTGGAAACTAGAGAGTTGGGCAATAGGGCCCCCAACTCCTTGCTCATGATCGGACTCTTCTGTGGCTCTTTCTTCTTCGCTCTCCCCAAAATAAGACTGCTGATCAGACATATCAGATTCTGATCCATAATCAGAATAGGTTCCCATTTGATTATAACGTCCTCTTGCAGGACATCTATGACCCTTAGTCCAAGGCTCTAAACATGTGTAACACTTGCCCTCCTTTCTGAGCTGTTCACGTTGCTTTTCAGTCAACTTAGGTGGAAACTTCTTGTGCTGATTAGAAGAATGTGTCTTATCCTTCTTATGGCCAAAAGGCTTAGGCGGGAATTTAGGCCTAGGGGCTGATAACTCCATACTTCGGGACTTCTTGATTGCTTCTTCAAGACTTGGTGGATCGAAAGCTTTAACCCACCCTTTCAAGGGTTCAACCAAACCTTCAGAGAACAAAACAACCAACCTTCTTTCAGTGATGTTGGGCACCATCACAGAAAGTCTCTGGAAATCAGCAATGTAAGAATCCAAGGAGCCATGCTGCTTCAGTTGTGCAAGCTCACGAAATCTTACTTCAGGATCCTTAGTGTCGAACCTTTCAATCAGCTTGTTGGTGAATTCTCCGTAGGTTCGAATAAGGTTATGGCCAAGTGTGACCAAACCATGGTACCACCACTCATGGTCAGTTCCCTCTAAATGAAGTGTTGCAAAGTTGATGGCATCTTCTTCTGGCATGGGACGAAGTGAAAGGTAGTTGTCTAACTTCTGAACCCACGATCTTGCTGAACACTTATCACTTCCATCGAAGTGAGCCAATGTTACCTTCCCTAAGGCTTGATGAAAATCAGTTCTAGGAGCCATATAAGCTCGGTTATCAACTCTTCCTCCGTTTCTTCTGTTTCTCTGGTTCAAGAATTGATCAAAGGACCATTGGTCTCTAAGATCAGGGGGTAAGGTGGCATACTCCGAGTAGGCTTGCCTGGCATCGTCTACCAAAGGAATGGCAGCTTCAACTTGCGGTTCTTCCCTCTGAGTGAATGTAGGAAAGAGCGGCCTAGAGGCTGATCCGCTAGAGGTGGCATCATGCTGACCAATAGCTCTACTTCCTCCATTACCATTGTTCCCATTGTTCCCATTGACTCCACTGCTTTCTCCTGTAGCATGGTTTTGATTAGGAGTATGATTCTGAGGAGTTTGTTGGTCCATTCGAGCAAGTAACCGGGACATCATCTCAATCATCCCATCAAACTTCTTTTCCATCCTTGCATCTTTCTCATCCATGGCCTGCCTAATATTGTCTGACATATTCTCAACTGTTTTACCCGTATCCACTGCTCTTCCTGTTTCTCTCAAAGCTTCTGAAAGAGTATCTGCTTCTGGCACTGGCAGAAGCTGTATCTGTTGTCTTCTGGCCTGACCTCTGGTGAAGTATCTGCAACCACTGTCACTCATCTGACAACTGAATCACTGTAGGGCACAGGTTGGCAAAATCATGGCTCTGATACCACTGTAATGATCCAGACAATTTTTTTTGTTTTGTTTTTGCAATGAGATTACAATTCAACACGCACCCGTTAAGGTTAGCACTAAACCAAAACGATGTGGAAAGTAACTCTAACTAGAATGTACACCAGGATCCCGATGTGGGCAAGGTGTGAGCATTGGTCAGAGGATCTAATGCAGATGCAAACTGAAGGGAACTCTAACCAAGAATGCGCCTGTGCAGACGAGCATATGGTCAGAGGATCAATGCATGATGAACAAAATGTAACCCTAACCAAGAATGGCGCCGAGTGATGGCGAGCATATGGTCAGAGGGTCCCTAAACTACTTAACTGAAAGTAAATAGGCGGCAAGCCAGCCTCTTCCACTTATTCAGTGGGAAGTACATGTAAATTCAAGATGACAGGAGAGAATTGCTGACACTACTACTGTTCAGCTTACAATAAATTAGAGAGCCTTCCAATAGCACAAGATTAGAAACTTCCAAAGCTGTAACAAATTAAGAAACCTCTCCAACACTCTCAAACTCTTTGAATATCAACTCCTCACTCAACTGCTGATTTTCTTAAATCTGATATGACTGATTTTTGACAGAAAATGCATAGAACAACACAACAAATTACTAAAAAGCTCACAAAACACTCAAAACTCACTCAAATGACATGAAATCAAGTGCAGATTACTCTACTGATGATGGCGCCCAAGATGCATTCCTAAAACCTCCCAAAATAACCATTATTTATTTTGCACGAATTTCAAGGCAACTCTAGAATGGTACGGCCCAGCTGCAAGGGCGATTTTGCTCCATAAATTCAAAGACACTTTAATAAAATCTGCAAATGGGCTAGAATGGTCGCCCCTCATAGACAAATTGATGGATTCAATACCCAGAACAATAGCATTTTTATTCCAAGAGCTATGAGCAATTCTTACATTCTACTATGATATTCAGCGACTTCAGAAATGAGACAGAAATGCAAACTAGAACTCCAAAATGCAAATACTCAACTGAAAATGCAAATCAAACCTATTACAAGCTAACCTCTCAACTAGTTGCTATCTTTCAAGCAAGAAGATGAGCCAATGCTAGGAGGTGTGCTTTCCTCGAAGCGAGTGCCTGAAGACAATTCAACAGCATAACGATGTAGTAGACAAATGATCCCAAATGAAGAGCCGAGGCCTGAATATAAAGACATGAAGAGAACCATCTAGAAGCTTCAAGAAGGGTGCCCAAAACCCTAATTTTGAATTCAACATTTCCCTCCAAAAGATGGCGTCCTTTTTCTCTTACTGAAATATTTCACTTTTTAAATAAAAGTCAATCACCTTAAGTAGGCGTCCATTTCACTTAGCTCAATATTTGACTTTTAAAACATAATTTATCTCCATGACGCCTTGACCCTTTAAGTCCCCTTTTTAAAAACAACATAAAGTTGTACTGCTAGGCAAAGGGGTGTTATAATATTAAAATATAATATTATAATGTGAAAATACTTATCTCTCCAAAGAGAAAATGCACCTAAGGCCAAAGGCGGGGGTGCAGAATTTGAACCAAGCTGAAGAAGAGACCAACTAAAGCTGAGATCCAGTTGTCCTTTGCTTCAAAATGGGAATTTACTAAAATGAGTAAAGGAATTCATGAGGATTCTTCGAGGTGCCAAATTGACCATACCAGCATAAGCTCTCAGCCGGAAAGAATCCAGCAGTCGATTTCCAAACTTCAAGCAACAACCTCCTCAAAATTAAAGGCCTAATTTCACCATCACGAGTAGCCCTCTGGTCTCGAGATAGGCCTTGATGGGTACTTGAGAAGCTTGATCCGTTTGAAGGGGACTAGGTATCTTTAAGATTGGGTGGCTTTCACCAATACCATGGAGGTGAAGATGCTAGGATCTATCCATGTTATGGTACAAAAGCAATTAGTTGGTTGTCACTAATGTCGTGCAGGTGATGGATGCTTGGAGCTATCTTTCATATCTAAGGGTATAGTTGGATTTCACCAGTAGCATGGAGGTGATTGATGCTAGGAGCTACCTTGTTGTGAAAGGGCTGGTTGACATATCACCAAGGCCGCAGCTGATGTTACATGTCTAGTACTACGCTTCGAGGTGGATTGTGATAATCCCCATCCTAGTGACCACCCGGTGGTAGCCCGAGGAATTAGCCTATCATTTGATCGTAGGGTGACGAGTGTCACGGAAGGATCTACAGGAAATGATTGCTTTCGGTGTTTGGTAGCTCGGTTTCGCGGTTAATGTCGAGGTTGGGCCTTCCTTGAAGTCTTCCGAGCATTTTGGGGAACTTTCTATTTTTAGAAAGTTAGGTCGAGGAAAGGAAAACACTATTTTAGGCGAGGGCACGGACCGACTATTAAATTCAGAATCGACCAGTTCAGTTGGTTGTCCGGCGGAGGAAATAAGGAGTATTTAAGGAATTATTAAATATTTAATAATTTCACTTTATATTAAAGTCACTTTATTGAAATATTTAAATATTTAATTATTTGGCTTAATTATAAAGTATTTAATATACTTTATAATAAATTATTAAATGTTGACTTAATGAGTATTTTATATTCATTAAAATTGGGACGCCAATAATTAATGATTTCTCCTAAGTTTAAAAAGGCGTATTAAATCATTTAATTTAAATGATTATTTTAAAAGGAGTTGGGTCGAATTTCTTCAAGAGCAATATATACCTTCTCAAGGCAAAATCGAACTATTATGATATTATTATTCAATTTTGTCTTTTGCTCTGAGCATTGGAGTTTGCAAACCCTAGGGTTTCTGGCAGACGATCGTTTCTGGAGAACGAAAACTCTTCAGAGATTAGGCGGACTGAGGCTGTGCAATACCAGCTGAAGCTTGCACTTGGTGATTTCACACAGAGGTCACAGATTGTGCTTATTCCTCTATTCCGGCAGAGATTTACAGAGGTATTCAGCAGTTGATAAAGGCGACTTGTATCAGAGATCTTTCTTCAGAGGCTTGGCACATTTCCCAAGGTGCCGTACCACATTTAATGCTGCTGTACAGGCCGTACCAGCAAGGGCCGTACTATTTCATCAGAGAAAATCACTCAGGCTTTTGGTCTCCAGTCTTTTGCAGAAGGGGCGCTTAGGGTTTAAGAAGATAATCCTCTGTTTTCAAGCTTGGATCCTGAACATTTGGAGCTGGCCGTACATTTGCACTCTTCCCAAGGCGGCTGACATATACCAGGTTCCTCAATAAAATTTATTGTATTTCATTTATATCTCCGTATTTATTATTGTAAACGCTTTGGAAGTGATAATAAATGATGCGCCTACTGTTATTGAGCAAGATCTTAGCTTATATTGTGCTCTAGAATTTATTTTGAATTTTCCAAGCATTATTCAGTAAAATCGCAGCTTTTCAATATATTGTCAAAAACCACAAAAAAATACAAAAACACAAAACTTGCAAAAAAAACCTTAGTTTCAGTTAGGGTTTCAGAATAGAGAACCACTTGAGGGTTCGACATGGATAGACTTTTTGTTGGTGGCCTAGGGGCAATAGATGTTAGAATCCATTGACTCAATGGTTCTACAAGCTATGGGAATCTTATTAATGGCCTTATACGATGTGTTTTGTTAGATTTACTTCTTATTTGGTGATGATCGCAAGTAGTGTGGGATGATTTCCCATCATCACAACTCGTGTAGAGGATTTGTGAAGAGGATGGGGCCCAAGTTGTAGTATGATAGCACTGACATTCATTTTTTCTAGATGGGACACACTAAAAGGGTAGGTGTTAGTGATCAAGTAATGGGAATATGCATGTAGTTGTGTCACATCCACTTCTTATTGCTAGTTGGTCATTGTGTGTCAGTTAGTTACTATGCACTTGTGTAAATGGCCTTAGGGATTGTGCACATTGTTATACTTATGCTCTTGCTAGTGATGTGTAATGTCCCCATTCTCGGAGTGACAACTTGGAGATGAGAACTAGCTCATTCACCATTCTTGAGAGCTAGTCGTCATGATTAGGGAAAGATATTTTGGCCAAGAGAAATATATTTTGATGATTTTTGCAAATGGAGGAAAAGGGGAAATATTTTTAATGAAAAATAAAAATAAAAATATTTTTTTGTTATTTTATTCCCACTTATAATGCCAAAATAATTTTACAAAAAATAATAAAGTGGGCCTAGGGGGTGAACGACCACATGGGGAGTTATAAGGAAAATAAAATATTATTTAATTGCTTCTAGGTGGCTGACTTAACTCATGTGAAAATAATATTAAAAAATAAAATAAAAGAAATAAAATATTATTCTTGCCTAGGTCGGCCTTAGCTTGGGCAGCTAGAGAAAAGGTATAAAATAAGGTATTGTGATTCATTTTGGCATTATGAATTGAGTTGGATTTTGCAATTTGAGTTTATCTCTTGGCTGAGAATCACTTTCAGTCCATTCAAGCTGATGATCCCTTGACATCTCGGGTTTGGAGATGGCCCCATTCCCACTTTGAGAGGTGGATACAATCAGTGTTCATCACAAAGTTGATTGCAGTCATGATTTTGGAGACATATCGACATATTTCCAGCTAGGGCTTTAAGGAGAATTTCCAGATTTGAGCTGCTACAGATTTTTTTTGGACAAGCTACCATGGGCACTCCATTCTAGGGCATATTTGGAGCATTTTGCAATTGATTTCAGAATTTTTTAAGGCTTCTACAAATTTTGGCGAATTTTTAAAGGAGAAATCGACTAGGGTTTAAGGCTGCAAGTTGCATTTCCAGTTTTGATCAGATTTTGTCCATCTTTGGCTTTCAATGTGAAGTTGCTAGATTCATCTTTTAAAAGTTTGATTTGGCCAAATGTCTCAATTTGTATCTCAGTCCTGGACGCCTATTTGAGGAGCATTTGGAGACTTCATTGGAGGGCAAAATTATACCAGCTACAGCTGTAGGTGTTTGCAGCTCTTTGACAGTCATTTTTGATCAAGTTCTTCATCTTTTTATCGGCCTTCTTGGGCTCTTGCTATGGGTATGTTTGTATGGCATTAAGGACTATATTATGCATTTGAAATTTGTAATACTCTGAGCAAATTAGGTCTGGAATTACATGACAGTCCTATTTCCATTATGACAGTCATAATCAGCTTGTAATGACAATATAGTTTGCTATAGTTTCAATAGATTTCCGTTCTATTTCCTTCATGCATTGTTTCTTATTTTATAAGCATCATTTGACATCAAATAATCACAAGCAAAACTACAAACAATCCAAAAACAAATCAGAAAACTCAGTACAACAGTTGTATGCAAACTGTTTGACGAAATGTCACACAAGGGAACTTGGAAAATTTGGATCAGAATTTAGTAGGGATATTACATGATGGCATCAAGTAGTATGGGATGGTTGATTGCCATCATAGATGATGGTGGAATGGGAAAAGGGTGGGACCCATAGTATAGTATGGGATGCATCGACATTCATTTTCTAGATAGGATTTACTTATGGGCTTATGTGATCATGAACCAAGTAGTGGGATGATGCATGTAGTGGATTTCACCCACTTCCATTTTATCCGTTATCTTAATGTGAACATGTGATGTTAAGTTATTCATAGTGTGAATGTGATGAGTGCATGAGCTAGTCACAGTATGCATATGTGATGCGTGCACAAGTTATTATATTGTGTATACGTGAGTTATGTGTGAATCATTCATTTTTGTGTTTGTGATGTGTTTACAAAGCTAGTCATTGTTGTGCCTATGATGTGTGAATGAGCTAGTCACCCTGTATATAAATGGTGTATGTTTAATGCAATCATAGCGTGAACAAGGAATGTTGGTATGATATGGTCCCTATGTGGTTTTTTGTAGTGCCCCACCCCAATGAGAGTTTTAACTTGCGATTTTGTTCGATATTTTCACGATTTTATAGTTTGACATATGAAATCATTAGGTCAAACTAATTGCATGTAGCTGGTCTGTGTATTGCAGATGTTTTGTGTTTGCAAACTCATAATAGAAGTGCAAGAAGCAGAACATTGCTTACAAAACCAAGCCTAGATTTGGCCATGACTTATACAAATTATATATCTGCTTCCTCTTGAGCAAATGCTAATGCTTCTCCAAAGGAATCCGGATCTGCTGCTAAAGAAGTGCGAACTGCTGCTAGGATTTGAAAATGAAGTGAATGATTGTGATGTTAGAAATGAGAGGTCTTCACCTCCTTTATATACAAGGATAGGCAACCTCTTCTCTAGGTCGGCCCCCTTAGGAAATAAAAAAATACAAAATATTATTTGAGTCAAGAAGGCCGACTTGCCTTAAACAAAGATATATTAAGGAGAAAAAATCTCCTGCAGCTACAACACTAACACTCCCTCTTAGCTAAGGAGGTATTTTTCCAGATATCCACGTCATGGAGTCTCTCAACATGACGCCCACAATGGCTACGCCTATTTGTGGAAAACCACATCTCAGTCTCAGAGATGTACAATAGTTCATTACGAAGTCTCTGAACGTGATGTGGTCATGGAGTCTCTCAACATGACGTCCACAATGGCTACTCCCATGTGTGGAAAGAAACACATGTGCAAGTGTTCATCACAGAGTATCTCAATGTGATGTCGTCATGGAGTCTCTCAACATGACATCCACAATGGCTACTCCCATGTGTGGAAAGAAACACAAGTACAAAGTGTTGTTCATCCGCAATGCTCTCAGCATGATATGCGTCCTTGGAGTCTCTCAACATGATGTTCACAATGGCTGCTCCCATGCGTGGAAAGAAACACATGTACAAGGGGTTCATCATGGAGTCTCTCAGCGTGATGTCGTCATAAAGGTCTCTTAACATGATGTCTCATCACCGATCTCGAGTGTAATGAACCCGGGCTAATTTTTCAAATTTTACGGTGGGCAATCGATTACAACAAGAACCGGTTAAAAGGTCAGCTCAAATCCAAAACCAGCAGTAGAAGGAAAGACTCAACGCCAAGAATGTGCTTTCCGTCCCAAGGTGGGTGAGAAGCTACTGTATGGCGGAATATCAACTATAAGAATGCGATACTGAAATGAAAGCTCAACACCAAGTATGTGCTCTCCTAACCCAAGATGGGCAAGGCGCTGTCATATGGTGGAGCAACCAAAGTAAATACAGTGCAGACTGAACGATGGACAGTCTCATCCACTAATAGTGGGAATACAATGAAACTTACAAATGTAAATATGATGCTGATCAGTACTACTGAACAGCCTTACAATGAAGATAATATCCTGCAAGCACACTGAATTAATGAGACTTATCAAGCTGCAACTGAATAGAATATCTTTCAAGTATCAAATATGACTTTCGAGGCTCAATCCCAGCCCAAAGGACACTTTTCTTAATTCTGCTATATCAGACCAGCAACTGAAATATGTCAATCAACAACCCTAGAACTCACCAAAATACTACTTAACTCCTCAATACTTCTTTGGAATGACATGAGACTTGATGCAAATGAATGCTAGGACGATGACAATGAAACCCAAACTGGAAAAGGACTAACAAATGCAATATATTTTTTTATGCACACTTCCCAAGACAGCCCAGAATGGTACAGCCAAGAAGAAGGGCGATTTTCTCATATAAAATTCTAGACACCTTTAAAAATTCTGAAAACCTCCATGAAGGGACGCCCCAAGCTGGAAAACACAGAGGAAAACTACCTAGAATGCTAACATTTTTGTTTTATGAAATATGAGCAATTCTTACAATCAACTATGATATTTAACAACTCCAAAACATGTCTAAAATGCAAGGAAACTGAACTAATATGCTAGGAAACTCAAGTGCAATGCTAAAACCACTCAACTATAATCTACTTCTCAACTAGTCTTGACTTTGTGACAAAATATTGACAAAAACTCCATGCTTGACATTGCCCCAAAAACTATATTTTACATCATTTTAGCAAGGTTTGAACTCTTTTATGGAAAATGCCTTGATGAAGCAAAAGTGGTTTGGGTACAATAGAATTGAGGTAATGCTTTCTGACCACATCATCATTCTATAGAGCATTAACTCCCTAGAGGCTGATGAAGTCAACGAATGGATAGAGACACTATTGATTAATGGTGAGCTGTAAAGGCACCAAAGAAGGACGTCCTACACCCTCCAAGTGGCATTTATGATACTTGAGTTTGACTTGATGCTTCTTTCCAAGTCAACTCAAGATGACATTAAATGTAATTGGAGTTAACTTGATGCCCCTTTCCAAGTTAACTCCTTATCCCTTAAATCATGCATTGTCAGTCCGATTAAGGATGTCTAGTGGCTTCCATGATTTTGTGGATCTTAGATCTCACTAAATGTGGATGTCTATTTTGGAGGGATACTTTCATTTTAAGTTCACCTTTAGTTTTACTTTCAGTCCAAGCAGTAGTTTCGATTGACTCTTTGTTTACTTTCAGTTAACTAAAGTAGTCTTCCAATTAACTGCTTGTTCCCCCTTTTTAGGAATAAATCTTGCTAATTGATTGGCAAGAACTCATTGTTAACTCAAGGAGATTTTGGGGTTGCCCACTCCTTTGAGTTCTATAAATAAGAGCCTTGGGCTCATTGTTTGTTTAACTTTTACTTGCTATGCAAAATTGCTGCGCCATTGCTGCCAATAGCTTTGAAAGCGGATATTTGTTCACTCTTGGATGAGAGTTCGTTGGTAGATTGTAATTGTGCATGATTTCGTGCCTTTGCTATCCCAACCTTTGTAATTCGTTGATAAAGCTTTGAAGAAGAATATCAGAAGGCGCTCGCATTTTGATCAATCTATTTGAGTTATGTCTACGTCTTGTATCTAATAGCTTGTTGTTTCATTTCCCTCCTCGGATAGGAGTTCCTCCTCCTTGGATATTTGTCATTGACAGTTATCGTTCGTTGTTGTTTAATGTATTGTCCCTCAATCTATACTTCGGATAGGAGTTCCTCCTCCTTAGCAAGATTGTCGGCCAAAACATCGTCAATTTGTTGTTTCTTGTAAACCATTTCCTAGCCCATACCTCGGATAGGAGTTCCTCCTCCTTGGCAGGTCTCAGATCTAGTTTACCGTAAAGAGTGTTTGCTTGTACCAACCTTATCCCAGTATATACCTGAGAGTTCAGAGCCTCGGTCATATTCTCAGGAGATGGCGAATTCAGGTGATCCAACCAACCCATTCCCGCTCCTTTACCCTCATGCTCTGTTTACCTTGAAGGTATTGGATAGATAAAAGCTAGAATAGTCGTAATTAAGATCTGCAGAAACCAGAGAAAAAGCTTAGCTACGGCGCATTGTGTTTGTGCACCCTTGTGTCCTACCGCTGAAGCAGAAAAAGATAGGAACCTTAGTTAACCATTCCCTTACTTATGCATTGCTTTCAGCGGAGAGGGACTTCTCCTCTTTAAATAACGAAGAAGTGTTGCAAAACATTTGAAATAGCTGAACGTTTACAATCAGCA
>VDFB02178990.1:0-11592 GCA_007258455.2 Sequoia sempervirens
CAACCAAGATAACCCTTCCTTTCACAAGGACTTTAGTAACAGGGACAATAAAAGAAGAGATGAAACTATCCATGGAAGCAAGTACAACATATATGGCAAAGCATAAAGAAACTCAAGTAGCATGCAAATATGAAAGGACATAAATTCTTGGTCAAAGACTAGGATGAAGCTAGTCATACAATCTATGGTCAACCTTAAGTTTAGAATCTCTTATCCATTATAAAATCGTTCTTTGTAAAGTACAAGATATTCCTAGTTACTCATTAGGAACCCATCACATCTTGATTATTTGTAAGATTGTAAGTTACTCCTCAGATTACTCCTCATCCATTTATTAGAGGTTATAACAAGACCAATATTTGAATTTGTAATGTGAGGATGAAATAAAAGTATAAGAGTACTATCACACAAGACTTCTTAAAATGATTACAAGTCAAGTAAATTAGTTATACATAACCTGGGGCATGTTATATGCCATCAATTTAATGCTTAAAGTCATAATAACAACCATCAAAATTTTTCCATGCAAAATTTAACACTTTTTCATCCAATCAAGCATGGACTTGCTTTTGATACGAGTCAAGAAAGCAATCATGCATGGATACGACTATGAATTATGTTGACTAGTCACCCCCCATAGCCAATTTCCATTCTCCTTGTTTTGAGGGCTTACAATTCTACTAGACCATCTTAGATTTATAAATAGATAACACTCATGATTCAAACTTTTCTTTACCTTCCTTGGAGTTAGGCAAGTGTGCCTTCTCAGAAGATTACCTAGTCTTAATGGCAGGCACAATGCCCTCAATCTCTAGGAAGGGAAATCAATTTATGATGATCAATTTATGACATATCCACATAAACAGAATCACAACAAAAATAGTAAGCATTAAAAGATGACATGTTTGACCACATGTGTTCAAATAACAATGACTTTTGTCCTAACTCGCTCTCTCTAGCTCTAAATTCTCCTTGCTTTCAAGATTCTTGTATGGCTAAAGATGCCCCAAAGCTCCCTTATCTATACAACATTGTGTGAATGCCTATCCAATCTCCAAAGAGGAAAGGAACCATAAAATAATCACTATTTTCATGTGCCCTGTTGCCTATTTAAGGATTGGTCTAGAAGATTTACAATTCCTCAATACCGAAAAGAGAAAAACATCGAGAACAAGAGATGGGTAAAAATCATCATAAAAATGAAAGATATTTTTGGGGTTAATTAAACTCAATCCATTCATTTGTACATTGTCTAAGGCATCATTAGGCTGGTTCTAACCCCATAATATTGAATAGAAAGAACAACTTTGGATTGTTATACTCCACCCCAACAACACCATGCTTAACTCCTCCCCAATACCTAGTAAGAGCATACCAAACATAAACATACCTTCAACACCACAAGTTTATGCCAATTAAGACTAACATAACATGTTTGTGTAGACGCACATATCCACCATTTGAATGAATGGCATACACATGGAGAAGTATAGAATGAACAAGGCATATAACTGATAAAACCATGGTAAACTGCTTACTTCAAGTTGTGAATTGTTTTTGATTTTGAAACAATGTGTTGAAGGCCCAAAGTAGGATATTCTTGTCTTTCACCCATCTTTCCATCCTTTTCAAAAATTTCCTTGTATTTGTCAGATGATCTTCACAAAGTTGAATTAATAGCAAACAAAATTCCTAGGTTTCATTCAAAATTCACCTCAAAAATAAAAATAAAAATGGTGATACCCACTTCCCTAAATTTACAACTTCATTAGGATTTGCATTCCAACTAATAAATGGAGTCAAAACAATTTAATGACTATTATGGAGCTATGTTGTTTTAGATATAGAGGTCTATCTAGGTTGAATCAATATTATCCTTATTATCATTAAAGGTTCCACATTCTTTATTGGTATGTTGAAAACCTTGTTGTAAGTCTTGTGGATTATTATGATGGATTAGTGTCTGATCCTAATTATTTACAATAGAACATACCAAGAGAAATTCATTCACAACTCTAAGAAAAAAATTCTGAGACTTTGACATGATGTGGGTGCAACATGGCTTTCAAATATTACAAGTAGTTAGCCAAATAACATGTCATATCCAACTAGAAGTAGAATGTTGTCACCATGTAAATAATGATCCCAATAGAGGGATAATGGACAAAGGATATAAACCAGTGTTCCACGAAGTTTCTTGACAGGGGGATGTGGGGACGGGTTCCGAGGATAGGGGGACCAAGGGCTTAAGTTTGGGGAGGACGGGGGGACGAGGGGGGGTGCTGATATACAGATAGTACTTGAAAAACTAGTTATAAAAAGATGTATACGAATTACATTTCAAATGAAACTTTGGAAAATTAGTAAAATAGAAAAATTGTAAATACTAAATTAGTAAACACTAAAATTTTAAATACTTGAATACTAAATAAAATTTGACAAATGAAAATGTCAAATTAGATATTTCTATTATATCCAAAATATCATAAAGATGATTACAATGAGTAGCATGATATCAAAATAAGTACAAAATGTCAAAATGTAGTGAAGGGAGGCCTCTAATCATCCCCAAACTCCTCATCATTGGAACTAATGGACTCCTCATGGTCAAGCTTTTCCAAACTAATACCAACTAGCCTTGCATCTGAAGTGTTGTAGTATGGTTGTCATTGATGTCAAAAGAGAGTTACAATCTGGTTGTTTGATTGCCAAAGTCTCTGAGAAATGCTCTGCATTTCTTGCTGATGATTATTTGCTCTTGCGGTTTGGAAAATAGCTTCATGTTTTGTCAGGGAATGCCTGCTCCAAGTTTCAAGTCTTTTGGGTTACTGGAAAGGTGCTTTTGAAAGTGACAGTTTCATGTTTGTGTTGTTTTTGTGTTGTTCTCAGCGATGTAAAGGATGGCTCTACATTTCTCCACATTCATAGATATGGTTATGTGGTTTAGAAGTTAAGTTCATGAAGATGTGAAGGTGTTTTATCTAAAGATTCATGTCAATACTCCTTTAGCAGAAAAAGTTATAAGTGACAAAGTGTAGGATTGTGTTGTCTAGTGACTGGTTTCAATGTTTGTTGGCTTGTGCCAACTTGTTGTTGCATGAAGTTGTGAAAGGGATGTATGAGAGTGTTCTTGAATATCTTGTGATGTTTTTTTTTGCTCCGTATGGTGTTGTCTAGCTTCTCTAGAATAGACTGTGGTCCAACATGAATGTTTTTCTAGGTTATGCTTTTTCCTAGCTGCCTTAGATATGTTGGCAATGTGCACCACAAGTTCAAGTGTCAGTGGAGTCTATGAAGTGTTTGAAGGTGTTGTATGGTTCATGCCAACTCATCTTGAAGAAGTGCAAGTAAATTTTTATCATTCATGTGTATCGCCAATGTTGTGAAGGCCGACATGCTACAAGTTTCATTTTTTTGCTTAAGGCTGACCTAATTTGAATTTGCAAAGTGTGTGGATGATGTTCATAAAAGACTAAAGTTGTGAAGAGTGTTTAGGACTAGGTTAAGTGTGTGTTGGAATCTGCAAGGCATGTTCCTCTTCCTAGTGTTGTGTGTAGTCTCTTGGGTCTTTCCCTCTACACGTCTCATGTTGATTGTTTTATCTTTTCCTAACTTGCAAATGCAATATTTTCTATTGTAGGTTGACATGTGAATTGTAATAAATGTAATATCATGTATAAGATGTAAACCTAGTTGATCTAGGTCATTATGCATATGTGACATGATGAAAATTGCATAAGTGACTGAAAGAGAAAGAGCAAAAGTGTAAGTTCATGTCCAATTTCATCTTGAACACATTTTTGTGATAGAAGGGAAGTGAAGAAGGTGCTTAATTGCTTGCCAGAGGTAGTGATCTAAAGGAAAATATTCTTGAAGCTTGAAAGCAGTGAGCTAGTAAGCTATAGAGAAGACATTTGAAGAAGATACAAAGCAAAATTGCAATCATCAAAAGAATTGAGCTTAATTGTTAGTTTCAGACAGCGGAAGGACTATCATTCTATAGTATTTCTTGAGTTTATACTCAAATCGAGGAGTTCTAGCTTCCTTGGGTTGTAGCCCTAAAATAAGATTTGCAGGGAGTTGTAGCTTCCTTGGGGGTGACCCTAAAACATATTTTTAGGGAGTACTAGCTTCCTTGGGTTGTAGCCCTAAAACAAAGTTGTAACTGTTATTCATTTGTGAGGTTGGATTAGGATAGTAGCTCCTAGCAACATTTCTCACTGTGGTTTTTCCCCTCTGGTTTTTTCCACGTACATCTAGTGTTGTGTCGTGTTGTGCATTGTTTCTATCTTTCATGCTCTTGATTATATGACAGAGTTTGAAGTTTCTTTTGTTTAAGAAGTTTTGAGATCTAATAGAATACTGATTCACCCCCTCTCAGTATTTTGGTGTATGTTCAACAATTGCAAATACTAAATTAGTAAATACTAAAATTTTAAATACTTGAATACTAAATAAAATTTGACAAATAAAAATGTCAAATTGGAGATTTCTATTATATCTAAAATATCATAAAGATGATTAAAATGAGTAGCATGATATCAAAATAAGTACAAAATTTCAAAATGTAGTGAAAGGAGGCCTCCAATCATCCCCAAACTCTCCATCACTAGAACTACTAGATTCCTCATGGTCAAGCTCTGCCAAACTAATACCAACTAGCCCCTTGCATACTATAAAGTCATAGCTCCTGTCAATTTGTTGGGCTCCTTTGGCTCTACATCCCCGTGTTGTTGAACTCTTTTGCACACAAGTGTTTTCTATGTCAATGAGATAAAAGCACTATGTAGAACCTCTACTTTTCTATCCTAGAGGTAAGCATGTTCCTCTTAAGAGAGTGGATGAAGCAATAGGTAGACTAGTTCCTCTCATCAGCTAAAGAAGTAGAAACCTGAGATAGCAATTGAATGGCTAGAGTGGTAGTCAAATATCTCGATCTATGGAAAGTCCACCACAAAATTGGGTCCTCTTGTGCCTTAGTTTCCATATCCATCTTTGTTGCATTAGAATAACCCCTAAGAGTGGAAAATTTGGTTCCACTTAGTGTGAATCATGCTGACATATATAGGATCATACAACTTCTCAATAGCCTTGAAGAACCATGCCTTCATCTCAACATTTTATATCAGAGTAACTCCACTAGGCCTAGTCTTGTACCACTTAGGATTCAATACATAAACAACCATTTGCAAGGGAGTGTTGAGATTCTCCCATCTCTGATGAATGATTGGCTGAATGTGCCAATGTGGGATCCTCTCACATGACAACCCTCATCTAGTCAAGCATAGAATCAATGCACTCATACACCTCTCCAAGGTTAGGTGCATCTGCATCCCCATATCTGATGACTTGGAAAACTAGAGAAATGATGGAGACTATACATTTTTTATCAATCCAAAACACAACACTCTTCATTGTATCCTTCACCCTCTTGCCCTGTTCTGTCCTGGATGACCCACCAATTTCAATCTTTTGTCATAACCATGAGTTGTAGTGACTCTTGCAACTCAATATTTATCTCAAGAGTATGAAATAGATTCATATCTAGTCTCGTGGGTTTAATAACTCCTTAGATAATCTCCTGAGTGCATGTGAAAGTGTGGTGGTTGCAAATAAACATCGCACAACTCTAGCATCATTGGCCCTGCTTTGATCCACTCAATCTTCCCCATGTCCTTGAGTGCATTGTTCATGGCATGCACACAACATGGAGTCCACAAATATGTTTGTAAGTTTCCTCAACAAGTTTCCCATACATTTCACACATGTGTTGCATCTATCACTACTTGGACCATATTTTGTGGCCCAACCTCCTCAATAGCGTCCTTGAGGACCTGAAATTAAAATCAACATCTTTGCAATGCTCTATACAATCAACTACCTTAAGAAAGTATGGGCCCTTTGTACATGTAACCATGATATTAATGAGTGGGTGATGGCTAATGTCCATCCACCCATCCATGACTATACTGCATCCAGCCTTCACACAACATTCCTTCATCTTCTCCATTAACGCATTGATCTTGGAATAGTTCTTATCCAAGATCGCGGTCCTCGATTTTGTCTCACTTGGTGGCACATATGATGGTCCTCCCCTTGCTACCATCAACATCATCTCCTTATAATAAAGAGATCGAGCTACATGAAATGGGATTCCATCGGCAAAGAAGAGCTTGCCAATGGTATCATCTATCTCATCCTTTAGTTTCACATTGAACAAATCATCTATGGGGTTACTTTGAGTTTACAATTTGTAATTCCCCTTACCCTCTCCTACATGGGCACTGGAAGAACTTGACATCACTCCTCTCATCTGCAAAGTATGACTAGAACTCTATGGTTGGCTCTACTGAACATGTACCTTATGAGACAAAGTAGTAGGCATAGGTGTAGTTACACTATCATCAAGAAAACTCCATAGCTTATTTATCTTAGCTCTGTATTTGAGGTTTTTTGGTTGCCTAAAAAATGAGCATGTCTCCACACCTTTTCCTCAAATAAAAATCTATGCATTAACTTTAGTAATGCTACCATACCATTTTATATCACAAAAGTGGCACTTCCACCTCCTTGTTCCACCAGATGTCCTTGGCATACCTGGTAATTTTGCTACAAACTGTTTGAGAGAAGACTTATGATCAAAAGGACCCCTAGCATACTTTGTCAGTAATGTAGAGGGGCACTCTATAGTACTTTTTGCAGTTGCCATGGAAATAGTTTGGGCTTCAAACTTAGCCCAATAGTCACCCCCCTCAACCTCAGGTTCGTATTCAGATTCAAGTTCACTATGAGTATGAACCTTTACCTCATCCTCAATCATGTCATGAGAGCTCATCATGACACTGCAATAAACAATATAAATTCTATAAGTGCCTAGTTTCAATTAAAATTTGATGTTGAATCTTGATGAGAAAATGAAAAATGAACAATGAACATTGAAATAAATATATGAATATACATTTGCAACAATGTTTATGGAATTATGATTAAATTTTTTTAATCATAATTCCATAAACATGGCTGAAAGTGCATATTCATATATTCATTTCAACGTTCAATGTTCATTTTTCATTTTTTCGTCAAGATTCAACATTAAATTAGGTTTTGAAAATGAAACTTAGAAAGAAAAGAACAAAAAAAAATTGAAAAAAACTTAAAAAAACAATCATAGAAACCTACCTTGTGCTTGAAAAATCCCTCTAAGTTGATGTAGAATCCTCCTCTTCTTCTTTCTCCTTCTCACCCTCTTGCACTTGCAACACCTCAATCTCACTCCTTCACTCAATCTTTTCTCTCCTCTTCACCTAGTTGTTGGAAAACATAAAAAAGACAAATGTGAGAAAAATAGAGGATTTGAGAGTGTTTTGTAGAGGTTAGAAGCAATGGAGGTGTCCCACTTGCCTTTGGGGCTTGTCCCAAGGAATGAAATTCAAGAAACAAAAAAGATTTTTTGCACTCCCTGGGCTAGGAAACTCTTAGATGTCCCTGGGATGCTCAAGGGATGCCTAGGTGTCCTTGAGATGTCTTAGAGACATCCAACCATCACTGACATTTCCTTTACATCCCTTGCATTCTGGTGGTCGTGGAGGTGCGGCGAGGGGATGTTCGCATCCCAAAAACATGGGGATTTTTTTTAGGGGGGTGTGCATCCCTGTGGAACATTGATATTATAAACTAAACTTCAAATCTAATTTTCACATGGCTTGTAATCAAAAGCATCTAACAATCCCATAAAAAATATTTCTTGCAATATAGACGAATAGTATTGGTGATGAAAAATGGATGATTATTTTTATTAGCTGCTTCATATTATGGATTGCCTTGTTGGCATGCATATGGACATGGGAGGAACTAGATGTATTTATACTTCACAGAGAGGCATCAATCTTTAATACCCTGCATAATATTGACATAACTTAATGACAATATTAATTGATGGAACTCTTATGGTCTTAAAATAACCTTTATTTGATAGAATTCTTTATGGTCCCATAACAATCATTTTTCATGTAGGTCAAGATTATCACAAGAAAAAATCTTTTTCTTTACCCTTAGGATTGGGGGGCTCAATTATGTGTCCACTAAGAGAATTAAACTTGGGTAACTCCTATGAGAATGAAATTCATTTACTCTTTGTCTAGTTCTATTAAGATGTTTTTATTAGCATATATTTTATGCAGATTCTAGGGCTAATGTGCCTTAGAGGTTATATGATGATATTTTTAAATTGCATTAAAATGCCATAATTAACTCATATATGAAATATGTGTTCCGTATTCAATGTAATTATAATGTGACCACTAGTTCCATGAACATATCATATTTTCTTTCTTTAAAATAATTTTGAAGATGAATCTATTTTTTGTTTTAATAGTATTAGAGAAAGTGCAAAAATTAAATTATCATTGGTCCGGAAAGAAGAAAGAGACAGATTATATAAATTTCCACTATAATCATAGTAATTGCATGGGGCTTGAAAATGCAATCACTAATGCGATATTTAGCTAGATCAAAAAGACCCAAGGCTAAGAAATTTATTAAACACTAAAGCAAGGAAACAATGCAAGAGAGTGGAAGATTGCAAGTGGTTAAAACCCAAAACCATAAAATCTATGTATTCCATTTGTGGGAAGAACTCAATGAAAGAAGGAAAGTTTATCAGTTTATCAACATTATCCTTAATTTCAACATCTTAAAGAACAATGTTGGTTTCTTCTTCCTAAGAAGCTGTTATGACTCTCTTCACGGTCTTTAACACACAAGCAGTGAAACACTAATTTCTAGTTTTCCAAATTAATTCCATTCACAAACACATAGTCATGTCATACATGCATGTGAGATGCCACTCTCATCTCTTGGATGATAACTTAATTGATAGCATACAAATTTATAGTCCATTTATTTCAACTAGGATGGTGCAATAAATCTTTAACTTTCTTATAAGGTTATACTATTTCATTGTAGTTTCAACAATTAGGTTTTTCAAATGCAATCAATATTTTTTAGATTTAATTGACAACTACAACCACATTCATATCATTCAGTTTCAATTACAACACATACAATTCACTTATTCACATTTTTCCATCAATCTTTCTATTATATCAGAGTTCTCACAGAAGTAGGAGACCTTATTGGTTGTTCTTTTCTTCTTAAGACTTCCTTGCATGACTTGGACTTGTTGGCAGTTGTTGTCATTGATGTCAACACTAATGGTTGTATTGTTGGCATTGATGTCAACACTTATGGTTTTCATTGATGGAGATTGTTGGCACTTGAGTAATATGTTGTTTCTTCTTGGCATATTTAGTTTGGGCTAACATTGGTTGATGTCATGCCTTATGAAAGAAGAGAAGAGTTGAATAATTTCATGGTTGGATGTCATGCCTTATGAAAGAAGAGAAGAGTTGAAGAATTTCATGGTTGGATGTCATGCCTTATCAAAGAAGAGAAGAGTTGAAAAATTTCATGGTTGGATGTCATGCCTTATGAAAGAAGAGAAGAGTTGAAGAACTTCGTGGTTGGATGTCATGTCTTATCAAAGAAGAGAAGTGTTGAAGAATTTCATGGTTGGACGTCATGTTGATATTCATATAATGCATTATTATTGTCAGTAGAAGTTGATTTCATGATAATATATTAAGACGAGGATTAGAAGCATGACTAATGTTAGAGAGATTTTGTTGAAGGTCTATAGCCTATCTCATGCTCTCTCTTGATGTTCTTGACAATATATGTGTTTCTAAAAGGAAGTTCTAGTCTCTACAAGTTGCTCAAATGTTTCTGGTTCAAGAAGTTACATTGAAGTTTTTTTGAGAGAATGATTTGCATTCCTTTGTTGTTGCAGTTTTGGTCTTGCAATTTGGTATTCAATGCCAATGCTCTATGTACATTAAACTCCTATCTTTTCAGGTCAGCTATGTTTTCGAGGAGGTTCCTGTGAATCATAGTAGGTTGGTAGTGTGCTTGTTATCTAGATTGGTATGAGAAATGCTCCACATTTCTTCAAATTAATGTCTCTACTATTGTGGCTTGGTGAATGTGTTCACAATTTTTGTGTAATATCTCAGTTTCAATCTCATATGCTGAAGTGGTCTGCAAGTTGTTCTACAAATGTTACATCATCTAGTTATTTTTTTTGTACTTCCTGAACATAGTTGTCTATACGTTTTTGGTCTATGGTGGTTGTTGATGGCATGACAGTATGAAAGAAGTGTATGGAAGTGATGTTAAATGTTCAAGGAACATCCTTATGTGATCCACATGTTTCTATTTGGACGCTTGGGTGTTGCATTGTGTCTTGAGTTGGCTTTTTGGGCTATTTGTGAGTATTTGGATGACACAGCTTGTTCCTTTGCTTGGGTTGTGTGCTTGGGGGATGCACTAGCAATGGAAGGTGTGTCATGATAGATTTTGGTCTTGACCTATCCTATTTAGGACCACATCAAGTAAATTCAATTGAAAGAGTGCTTATGGGCTGACTGGTTATGTGCTTCAATGTATCATCCACATGTTTCCTTGATGTTGACTTAGGTTGATGTGCACTTGCGTGTAAATATTTTTGGATCACGTTGAAATAAGTGTTCAGATTGTTTTTAGTTCTCTTTATCCTCGAGATAGGACCGCATCATGATTTCGTGGTTGACCAATTGAATTTATTATTTATTCTCTTCGTGACTGACCTAATTGAAGAATGAAAGTGTTGCAATGGATATAAATGCAAGATAATTCTAGATGCAACTAAATGAAGAAGTGTACAAGTACGAAAAAGTGTGTGAGTGAGTTATATTGAATATCTAGCAAAGATAGTGCTAAAGATTGTGAAAAGAAAGATAAATTGTGCTTGAATGCCTCAATCAATGAAGAGTTGGTTTGAAAATATTTGTAATTCTCTTATATATCTTTTGTATCCTACTTTGAGATAGCGAATCTCATCAGGTCCTTTGTATCTTGCTCCTATAGTTAGTTGGTACTTCAGTTTTGCAAGTCCTTTTTGATCTTTCTCTAAGGCAGTGAGCCTTCTTGTAAGTCTTTTGGCAATGAGCCTTATATTGTGAGTTAACTCTCATTGTGGTTTTTCCCTCATTTGGTTTTCCACTTAAATTTGGTGTCTCTTTGTGCATGTGTGTGTTCTCTATCTCTTTATCTTTGTTGCTAATCTGATTATTGTTATATCTTTCATTGATAAAGTTTGTTGAAGGTGTTAAAGGTTCAAATTTCTATATTCTTCTCTATTATTGCTCTATTTAAAGTTATATCTTTATTTGCTAAAAGGATTTTGAGTTGTGCTGAAAGTTTCAAGTTCCGAAAGGGGCTAATTTTTATATAGACCAATTCACCTCCCCCTCTCAGTCTCTGGAAGTGTTCAACAAGACTATCGTACATTCCATTCCAATTCTTCAATGCACTCATAAACAGTCGTAGAGGAGTGCTCAAGCAAATGTAAAATGGTGATCAACATTATTAATTTGCTTCCTCAAATATTAATATTAAATGCAAAAATAAAACTACCATGGTTGTCAGGAGACTAGTACTGGTATTGGTACGAGAGATTGGTATTGGTACCGATACAACTTTTTTTGAAAATAGGAG